>JAPFFP010049610.1:0-31515 GCA_026153255.1 Solanum medicagineum
AAAATTGTATAAATCCTCGTACCAACAATTGAAATTTCCAAATTCCGAAAGATGAAAGTCTACCTTAGAAACGGGTATCCTTAGAGACTAACCAATGAGGTATGGTGTGAGAAATATTCTTAGTAGGCCCGTGCTATCGGATTGGGGGTACATATCCTAATAAGCATATTGAAGGGTTTGCTCCTTGATTTCCTTGCTCAGGAGGTAGTAGGCCCATGCTACCGGATTGGGGGGTATGTACCCCAATAACCACGTTGAGGGGTTGGTACCTCAATAACCATATTGAGCGACTTGTACCTTATTCGCCTCACTAAAGGGGGTGGTAGACCTTGGATATCCTATATTAATGGTCTCTTCTTAGACATATATTATGTCCAATGTAAGAATGATTAATAGTATATGTTTATTCATTGCCTAAGTTTATGCATTTCGTTTATGTTGCCTATCTCTTGTTGCATTGCATCCTACATATTTAGTACTTTCGAATGTACTAACGCATCTCTATGCCTACATGATGTCACCATGTAGGAACCAGAGGCCCACTTGATCATCCTCCTCCATGTGACTAGTACAATTTCTCTCAAGCAAGTTTGGTGAGTCCTCCATTGCGGGGACAATGTCTTAGATTATATGTTATGTATTAAGACTCTTTCCTTTGGTGTATGCTTATGACTATAAAGGGTGAACCCGGTCGCTTGTCTTGGTCCCCCACTCCTATCTATATAGTAAAGGTGTTGTTGGAACCTTATGATATATTAATGCTATACTCTATTGAGCTTACTATGTTCCTATGATCTGAATGATGTCCCTTAGTCCTATATTCCCTTTTTACTACTCTTGTTATTGTTTTTAATGTTTCTGCGACCAAGGATGTGTAATGATACATAAAGAGGCTTATTTGGGGGCCCTTCGGGTTCCCCATTCATTTTGTCACGCCTAGGCCCTAGGCTTGGATCATGAAAAAAACCCTCAAGCAAGACACATTGAATTCCCCCATCAAATCTCTTCATAGATCGTAGATTTATAACTCAAAAAACATGCATAAACAGTCAACATTTCATGAAACCCCAACAAGGTTTATAATCAAATTTCATAATAAGAGATACCCATAGATAATTCAACTTGAAAACATGCAATTTACATAAAAAGGAAGGTTGGGCACCATGGTGAAAGGACCTAATAGTTGAAACCCACATACCTCAAACTTGGATTTTCTTGAAATAGATTTGAACGAGAACTTAAAGCTTGAATGAAGTTATTAAGATCCGTAATTAAGCTTGGGACACATGAATTTGGGATGAAATATTTGGTAAAGTGTTAGAGAGGGTTTGAGAATGTCTTGAGCGATATAGAGTTGTAAAATAGCTATGTATAAGTGTTTTTGCACATATGAAGGCATGGGCCCAAGACTCCAATGCCTTAAGCCAAAACAAAAATTTTGAGGCATAGATAACACTGATCTGCACCCCTAGCGCGTCGCGGCCAGTGCACGGATCGACACTGAAAATCAATTTTTTTGAAAAAAAAAATTTTCGCTATGGGTGCTCTAAAATTGAGGTTATACCTCTTTTCCACTTAATTTTTCTCCTTTACGAAGTCGAATTTTTCGATATTACGCATATATTTTGAGATATATAAAAAATACGATTATAGGCATTTTCAAGGCATATTTTCGAGCATTTTTGGGGCGTTTCAATGTCTCCCCTTTGGAAACATTCGTCCCCGAATGTCAAAGAAACGTACATAAGAGAAGTAATCATGAAGATTTCACCCCAACATAAATGCACCAAATAACTTAAACATCATTTTCAAATCTCAACATGAATGTCAAAAATCATCATAAACTTGTCGACATAAACTTGAATGTATAAAAATGACATAAGGGCAGAAACTTAAGGCTTGAAATCATGTAGGGGACTTAAATTAGTATCTTAGGCTTGAGTAGAGTGGAAGAGATATGGATATCGCCTTTGCATGTCCGCCTCGGCTTCCCATATAGCACTTTCAACTAGTTGGTTCCTCCAAAGGACCTTAACGGAAGCTACATCCTTGTTTCTCAACCTCTTCACTTGTCTATAAGAAATTTCTACTGAAACCTCCTCATAAATCAATATCATCTGCTACACCCATGGCATCCAAAGGTACAATAGTGTTAGGGTCACCCACACACTTTCTCAACATAGATACATAGAAGACCGGATGAACCATACTCAAATCATTGGGCAACTTCAACTCATAGGCCACCTTACTAATCCTCCTCAAACACTCTACAAGGATCCATGAATCTTGGACTCAATTTACCCTTGTTGCCAAACCAGACCATACCCTTCATGGGTGAGACCTTTAAATAGACCCAATCACCAACCTTAATTTCAAGATCCCTTCTCCTCATATCGGAGTAGGACTTTTGTTGACTTTGGGCTGTTTTTGTTGACTTTGGGCTGTTTTCAAACTCTTCCTTATCAAATTCACCTCCTCCAAGGCTTCCATGACTAAATCCGTACCCAACAATGCCATCTCCCCCACCTTAAACGATCCAATCAGGAATCTAGAACGTCTACCATTGAGAGCCTCGAAAAGAGCCATACCAATGCTTGAATGATAACTATTATTGTAAGCAAACTCAATGATTGGAAGATGCTCATCTAAACTACCCTTAAACTCCAAAACACAAGCTCTAAGCATAGCCTCAAGAGGTTGGATAGTTCTTTTGGCTTGGCCATCCATTTGAGGGTGAAAGGCCATGCTAAGCTTAACCTTTGTCCCAAGACCTCTTTGGAAAGACCTCCAAAAGTGAGAAGTGAATTGAGCACCATGATCCGATATGATAGAAAATGGCACCCTATGCAATCTAACCAACTCATGAATGTAAAACATAGCATAATCTTCAGCACCATAAGTAGTTTTGACTGGTAGGAAGTGAGCCGACTTTGTCATTCCATCCACAACAACCCAAATTGAATCAAAAATGTTTTCTAGCCTTAGGCAACCCAACCACAAAATCCATGTTGATCTCCTCCCACTTCCAAGTAGGAATCTCTATGTCTTGGGCTAGGCTACCTGGCCTTTGATGTTCGGCTTTTACTTGTTGGCAATTGTGGCATTTGGATATGAACCTGGCAATGTCTCTTTATACCACCCCACCAATACACTTCCCTTAAATCTCTATACATCTTGGTGGAACCGGGATGAATGGAATAGGACGATTTATAAGACTCATCTAGAATCTTCTTCCTCAAGTCATCAACACTAAGCACACACAATCTACCTTGGTACCTACGGGTACCATCTCCTACGTGGGAGAAGACCTCTACTTTACCATCTCTCACTAAGGCCTTCAACTCTAGCAAGGCGGGGTCAAGATCTTGTTTTTCCTTTACCTCCTCAATCAAGGAAGACTTAGAACCATCAACAACCACTACCCCACCATTATCAACTTCCTCCAACCTAACCCCCAATCTAGCCAACCAATGGACCTCTCTATCCACTTCCTTGCCACCACCAACAACATGAGCTAGACTACCCATAGACACCCCACATGGAGTATCGCCACAACATTAGCCTTACCTGGGTGATAATGCACACTCATATCATAATATTTTAACAAGCTCTAACCACCTTGTTTGTCTCAAGTTAAGATCTTTTTGAGTGAACACATATTGGAGACTCTTATGATCGGTAAACACATCAACATAAACCCCATACAAGTATTGATACCGAATTTTCAAAGCAAATACCATGGCGGCCAACTCAAGATCATGGGTAGGATAATTCGTTTCATGCACCTTAAGTTGCCTAGAGGCATAAGCTATCACCTTTTTGCATCAAAACACAACCCAAACCTATTCTTGAGGCATCACGATATATCAGAAACCCTTCCAACCCTTCTGGAAGAGATAAGATAGGAGGGGAAACAAGCTTATCTTCAAAGTTTGGAAGCTCTTCTCATATTCGTTGATCCATACAAATTTTGCCTTCTTTTGGGTCAACTTAGTCATAAGAGAAGCAATAAAAGAGAACCCATTCACAAACCTCCGTTAATAACCCGCTAAACCTAAGAAACTTCTAATATCCGATGGGTTCAAAGGTCTGGGCCAGTTTCTAATCATCTCCATCTTCTTAGGATCCACCTTAATGCCATCACCCAACACCACATGCCCTAGAAGAGCAATCTCTTTCAACCAGAACGCACATTTTTCATATTTGGCATACAACTTCTCCTCCCTCAAGATTTGCAACATTACCCTCAAGCGATTCAAATGCTCCTCCTCACCATGGGAGTAAATCAAGATAACATCAATAAAAACCACCATAGACAAGTCAAGGTAGGATTTAAAGACCTATTCATAAGATCCATATATATAGCCGATGCATTAGTCAAATCGAAGGATACAACCACAAACTCAAAGTGCACATACCTAGTCCAGAAGGCCGTCTTGGGAATGTCACACTCTCTTACTTTCACTTGGTGATACCCGGACCGAAGATAAATCTTAGAGAAGTGACTAGCCCCTTGAAGTTGGTGAAAAAGATCATCAATCCTTGGTAGAAGGTACTTATTCTTTATGGTGACCCTATTAAATTGTTGGTAATCAATGCACATTCTAAGAGTACCATCCTTCTTCTTCAATAACAACACTAGTGCACCCCGAGGTGATTGACTAGGCCTTATAAAACCCTTTTTCAACAAGTCCCTCAATTGTTCTTTCAATTCCTTCAACTCCGTCGGGACAACACGATAAGGGCGAATAGAAATTGGTTGAGTATCAGGTAGGAGGTCTATGCCTAAATCTATTTCTCTTTCGGGAGGAACACCTGGAAGCTCATCGGGAAAGACATTAAGGAACTCATTAACCACCAAAACAGACTTTATAGGAAGGACTTTGGACTCAACATCCCTAACCCTCACAAGATGATAGAGACAACCCTTAGAAATCAACTTTCGGGCTTTAATGCAAGAGATAAATCTACCCTTGACCACCACATCACAACTTTCCCACTCAAGGACGGATTCATTAGGGAATTGGAATTCGACCCTATGGGTTCTACAATCAATAGAAGCATAGTATGCATGCAACCAATCCATCCCAAGAATGACATCAAAATCCACCATATCTAATTCAACAAAATCACATGGCAAGATTTTATGCACAATGAAAACGAGGTAATTTCTATAGACTCTTCTAGCAACAATGAATGAACCAACGGGGGTAGACACTTCATAAAGTTCATATAACAATTCGGGCCTAACATGAAGCTTTTTGGCAACTAAAGGAGTAATAAAAGAAAGAGTGGCACACAGGTCTATCAAAGCATACACATCAAAATCAAAAACCTTTAACATACCAGTGATGACATCGGGCACCTCATCCACCCCTTGTCTCCCTTGAAGAGTATAGAACCTATTTTGGCTTGAGGCACCCCCTTTTTGTCCTCTTCCCTTTGGACCCGTGTTTTGCACCTTGTCCTTGTGTACAACCATCTCTACCCTTGTTTTGATTATGAGGACAATCCATCACCTTATGACCCACTTCACCACAACCATAGCAAGCATTAGTGTTCCTCAAGCATGGGCCACTATGGCCTCTACCACATCTTTTGCACATAGAGTTAGGCACACACCACCAACACCTTGGACCCTTGGAATGTCATTAATGAACCTTCTATCAGGAGCATTAGAAAACCCTTGGCCTTGGAACTTGGGGCCTTGAGGAAACTGGCCACCCTTCAAAACGGGCCAACTTGGCCTCACTACTCCTTCTCTTCTTAAGTTTTCCCCTTCCAATTGTTCAGCATATATCATGAGGCAGGACAAATCCATATCACCTACAAGCATGGAAGTTCGACACTCCTCATTAAACAAGTCAAACAGACCCCAACACAAATTTTCTCATCCTAGACCTTGGCTCGGCCACTAATTGTGGAGCATACTTAGAGAGTTGATTGAACTTGAGGATACTCCATCGCACTGATGGAACCTTGCTTAAGGTTCATAATTTCCATCATTTCGTCCTCCCTTAGCTCTATCGGAAAGAACCGATTGAGAAATGATGCCTTGAACTCTTCTCAAAGGATGAGATTGTTATTTCCCTTCTCCACCTTCCATTGGGTGAACCAAATTTGAGCCAACCTTTTGAGTTGGTAGGCCCCCAACTCCGCTTTATCCTCTGATCTAAACCCCATAATAGACAACACTTTATACACTTCATCAATAAATTCTTGAGGATCCTCGTGCACTTTTAGACCCATGGAACTCTTGTGGGTTCATTCTAGTAAAATCCCTCACCCTTGAGGCCGAAGTAGGAGCATGAGGGTCTTGGGCCCCTTACTTTATTTGGTTGGTCATAGCTTAAGAAACCATGGCAATAGCATCCCGGAACTTTTCATGAGCCACTCCCCCATCTTGAGGAGCGAGAGGGTCTGGTTGCTCCTCGGGTGAACGAGCTCTCCTTAATCGTCGTCTTGGAATAGGTATGATCTAGAATAGTAAAGAACATTTGTTAAAGGAAAAATCCTTAACTTCTATAGCATGTCAAGAAGAAGGGAAACATTTTCTAAAATGTCTCATAGTCTCTTACTCATAGTTGTGGTGCACTTTACAACCATGAATAAGACTTTAGTCGACGAAGTGTGTTGGATTCTGAGGACCATTAATAACCTAGTACTCTAATACCAAGTTTGTCACAACCCAAGCCTAGGGTCTAAACATGACATAGCGAATAAGGAACTCGAAGGAACTCGAAACAATCCTCCTAGCATATCAACCACACATCCTCGGTCGTGGAAGCAAAATAACAACAAAAAGAGATATAAATAAGGATAAAAAGACCAAGGGAACTCTTTGATAACCATAAAACATTCAAGAGTCAAGATCATAGCCTAATTACATCAATTAATCCAACAACACCTCTAGCAGAGATCGAGAGGGGGCCAAGACACTTTCCGGGCTCGCCCTCATAATATCATAAGTTCAACATAATGAGATAACAAGAGCAAGAGTAGCATAGCTAGTGTCCCCGAACTTGAGGGCTCACAAAGCTTATCTTCAAGATGTCAAAAACTAGTCACATGGAGGATGATCATGAGGTGGTCCGATTCCTACATGGTAATATCAAGTAGGCATAGAGTATGTGTTAGTACGTTTGAATGTACTAAGTATGTAGGATTCAATGCAACAAGAGACAGGCAACATAGTCAAAATGCATAATCATAAGCAAGGGATAAGTATAATATTAACATGGCATGCATGATCAATGCTTGAAGTAAACCATGCTTGTATAGAACATATTACATGTGTAGGAAGGAACCATCATCATAGACCAAGCAAACTATTACTTGGAATCCAAGGCATGTCACCCCCTTGGGTGATTGAGGTGTCTACCCCTCAACGTGGTAGTACGGGCATGTCAGCCCCCGACAAGGTGGTCAAGGTATCTGTCCCTCAACATGGTAGTACAAGCATATCACCCCCCGACAAGGTGATTGAGGTACATACCTCAACAAGGTACTACGACCACATTACCACCCGATAAGGTGATTGAGGAACATACCCCTCAATAAGGTAGAACTGGCATGTCACCCCCCGACATGGTGATTGAGGCATGTTACCCCCTAAACAAGGTGATTGGGTATGCCACCCCCAAAGAAGGTGTGGTCAACTTGCAACACTGTAGATACATTTTATGAATTCAACACATACATATATTCCCTCAATCATCATAAGTTACTTGACTCATAACCCATGTAATAGATCATCAATAACTCAAGAATCCTTAAGAAGACATTTTATCAAACACTAGGAAGCTATGTAATTCTAGTTCAAAATCATGCAATTCACGAGAAAAATAGTGTCCAAAAATCTTATGTAAATCAACCACCAAATCCTGGTAACACCCTCGTGCAAGATACATAGAAATCCCCCCATAAAATCTCTTCATAGATCAAAGATTCATAGCTCAAGACATGCATAAACAGTCAACATTTCATGAAACCCCAACAAGGTTTATAATTAAATTTCATAATAGGAGATACCCATAGATAATCCAACCTGAAAACATGCAATTTACATAAAAAGGAAGATTGGGCACCATCAATGAAAGGACCCAATGGTTGAAACCCTCATACCTCAAAGTTGAGTTTTCTTGATATAGATTTGAATGAGAACTTGAAGCTTTAATGAAGTTCTTGAGATCCAAAATTAAGCTTGGGACACTTGAATTTGGGATGAAATATTTGGTTTAAGTGTCAGAGAGGATTTTGAGAATGTCTTGAGTGATATAGAGTTGACAAATGGCTAAGTATAAGTGTTTTTGCGCATAGGAGGGCATGGGACCAAGACCCCAATGCCTTAGGCTAAAACAGAAATTTTAAGGCACAAATAACACTGATTCGCGCTTGACACTTGAAATCAATTTTTTTGAAAAATTATTTTTCTCTACAAGTGCTCTAAATTCTGGGTCATACCCATTCCCCACTCAATTTTGCCCCTTGATCACAAATATGCAGTCAAATTTTTTGTATCACGCATGGATTTTGAGATATATGAAAATTATAACTATGGATATTTTCAAGGCACATTTTCAGGCATTTTTGGGCATTTCAAAACCCTAAAAATGTCATGATCCGAACCTATGGTCTAGGAGTGACATGGCGAATGGAAACCTGAGAGTCTGCTAACATGACTCAAAGTTTCCACATTCACATCATCGATTCGAAAGCGTATAATGAAGTAGTAAACACATAGTTTGAAGGTATGGAAAAGTAGGACTCACGCTATGGGTATGTCATAGGGATAGGGATTAGCATGATTCATATAGCACATAACATGTAAGAACTAAGGGGCGGGTAAGTATGACTCATGCTATCGGAATAGAAGGGCACTTAAGACTTTCCACAGATCCACAATTCATCATAAGAAAATCATCATAATATCAATATCCAATAGATAGCCATAACCATAATTGACAAATAGCAAAAAAAGCATATATATGTACATGAGTTAACATGTTATCCAACAATGCCTCTAAGTCATGGTATAGGACGGGGGCCAAGACATATCTCAGGCTCACCTTCAAAGTAAATATAACATAAGCGGTCATAACATAATAGGAAGATGGATGACGGGTTGTTCTTGGATGATTGGACTCACCACAACAACTTTCACATTCAAACTAGCCGACAAATGGTGGAAGAATGTAGTCTTTGGTCCCTACATGGTTACATCATGTAGGAAAATTTATATGTTGGTACTTTTGAATGTACTTAGTATGCGAGCATGCTATACATATGAACTTATCAAACATGCATTCAATGCTAGATTACAAGGGCACATGTAACAAAAGAAGTATATAGGCAAAGAAAAGTAATATATCAATATGCGATAAAATTCATGATATGTGCAATGCCATAATGCTTATCATATAAGGGATTTGAACATAACCGATATCTCAAACTCATGTGAGCTATTACATGAATTTACCGGATGAAAGCCTCCCATGGGTGAGAGAAGATTACTTGCCAAAGGTAATCTACACCACACCTTCTGACCCGATCATTCTAGTGTGATGGCCACCTTACTTACGACCCGGTCATTTCAGAAGGATTTTCATATCACATCATAATTGCAACCATACCTTACGACCCGATCATTTTGATAATTGTTACCATAGTATATACCTATGTTGGCACATAGTTCAAGAGAAAAAAAGAGGGCCCTTGGGGATAGCCTTGATGCCTTCAATCCCATCCGGTGCTAGGTCATCATCCTACAAGAATACATATACGTATACATGCTTTCAAAAGAGGCATAAATCATTTAATGCACACTTTGGCTTAAAAGCCAAACATTCCTCATAATCATTAATACTTAGGCTCAAAGGTCAAATCATACTTCATATCATACTTTTCATGCATAGGAATAACTCATTCACATATATCATATTGGTGTAAACACCCAAAATTGCTCAAAAAGCCATATCAAAGGCATTTATGTGATAAAATTCTTGTCATAACCATATTTACATAAAATCGTGTTCATAAACATATGTGGGCTTCACCCACCCCATAATCTTTATCAAGAACCTATACTAATGTATGCATATACCATGTATGATATGAAAATAGCATGGGAAATAGAGATTCAAACATAAATCAATAATATAATATGAAATTCAAGTAAATCCATAAGGAAATTAACATTTCAAATCACAATTTATATTACCCACGCTTAAATCAAACTTTAAAGAGACAATACATATTCAAATCTTCATAATATTCATGCAATTCAACATATTAGGGCTTAAATCAGTTTAAAAATATCAATGAAGCATATCCCAAGTATCAATTGATCAAATAAACAATAATTTAAACGACCTACGTTCAATGTAAGCTTAATTTCATAAATCAAGAGTAAAAGAGTTTAGGGTCTTCATGGTTGAAGGGACCATGAATCAATCACACATAAATCAGATAACCAAGAAGAAATAAGAAGAAATTGAGTGAAGAAAATGACCCTTCCTTAAGCTCCAAGCTAGTTTCCAATGGTTCACTTGGGGGAGTTCTTTAGATGAGAGAGTTTGAATAATTCTAAGTGTATGAATTGAATTTGAATGAGAAAAGAGTATAGGTCTTTGACAGGTTTAGGATAGGCTAGAAATTCAAAAACAACCCTCAGGAATAGGCAAAATTATAAGAAAGCCATTAATAAAATGAGTGTCAAAAAGTTGTCAAGGGTCCATAAAGGGGCCTCGCGAGTCGTGTAGGGGGTCACATGGACCGTCTGGATATCCATGTGGCTTCACTTAGAAAAATCCTTCACTAATTAAGTTCTAAGACAGTGATTCCATATATAGAAAATGTTTGGACCAACACCATACAGGACACCGCACGACCCATGTAGGTGACTTATGACCTGTGTAGGGTTCATGTGTGAAGTGCCTTGGCCAAAATATGGTCTTCAAGTCCAAGGCTCCTCTCACGAGGTACCGCACACCCATTGAAGTGTCACACAAGTCATGTGGGGTTCATGGGGTGAATACCTTGGTCTTGAACTCCAACTTAAGGCCAAAACTCTACACACAAGGCCAAGGGCCACCTCAAGGCTCCTCCACACGGCAAGTGATGAGTTACACGACCTGTGAAGGTGCCCCTATGGTGTCACCTCGGTTAAAAACTTTCCAGAACCAAATTTCCATTCACCATTTAAGTTATACAAAGTTTGGGTCCTTACAAAAAAACATAACCAAAAAACACTCTCGGCCAAGGATTAGCAAGATAAGGAAAAATTACACTAAGAAAGAACCTAAACTTTATGAAATTTTCCTCTAACTAGGCTCTGGACATGGGCAAATTTTGCTAATTGGACGTATAAATATGCCTAAGATCACCAACCTACACTTAGAGCTTCGTTCATCCTCGGACAAATCAAGACACATGTATGCGACCACTAGGTATAATTAAGGACGAATATTACATATGGGCTAGCCTAAACACTCCTCAATCCAATTGAACTTCAAATGATACTACACCTCAAAATTGTATCTATGATGCAACGAACTCCTACCAAATTATGCTTTGAATTATTCTAGTCATAACCCCTTCAACAATCATGTGACCTTACAAAAAGAATTACCAATATATACACATACTATACCAAAACCTGATGAAGTATTTCCCTGGGTACGATCACAGATCTCTCTCTCTCTCCCAAAAGATATCTCATGTAGCTTCTAATTCCCATATGCTTTCCCCTAATGTGGGTCTTCACTAGAATAGGAATCTAACTCAGAGGATCGCATAGGACTTTTTATTTGGTTCTAATGTAGGCTAAATTTGGGTGGGTAGTGATTCAAGGATATGATTTAGTGGCTCAACTCCCAAGTGCTTTAGACTAAACTACTTTCACTTTTAAGCACTCTTCCCTTTGGCTTTTATATCACCTCCTCCTTTCAACTTCCCAATTGATGTAATATCACACGCTTGTCCGAGTATACCTTTACAATGCATTTGCAATAATAAATCTTTTTTTACCTGGGATAGACCTAGACCCTGACTAGACCGTGACAGGACTACGACGCAAACTTGTCCTGGACTCTCACTATTTTGGGTCCCTATTTTTTCACAATTTTATTCTCTTTCTCTACCAAGGTTTTCCTTAGGGATACTTTTCTAAGCTTAATTTCTTTCATATTTTTTATGCTAAAATGCTTAGGATATTGGGAACAAAAGCATAGTTCAAGAACAAAAAGGATTTGGCTTAAAATGTAGTTATCAAAAGAACAAGGCTAAGGCTCACGGGGCTAACTAGGGATGACTATGTTATGGTAGGTAAAAAAGAAGGTCCAAAATAGGGCTAACAAAGATATGCCTAGATCTTATCCTTTTATTCCTACTCCTATCTAGTTTAGTCCATATACCGAGCAAGCTCTGGTAATTATTGCAACATGGACACACAATCAAACTCACACTCTCATGGGACACTTTCAGCTAAGAAGTTATTACAAAATAACTATTACACCTATTCGCAAGAATTCAATATTAAGCATGAATCCATACGATCCAAAACTAAGAATGGGTCGGTCAAAATTTTCAATTTTCTTCAAACTAAGCCCACTTTGCAATATTGCACTCTAACTACTACCGACACTCTACAAGAAACACACAATTGACAAATACCCTTAGGACTATCGAACCAAAGGACTTAAATTAAATTTCATTTATAAATCAAAGATAGTTATGTTAGGTGCGTTTTTTGGGAAACGATGAAAAGTGTGAATAAAACTAAATAACTAATTAAAACTACTATTATCAAATGATCTTAAGAGAAATATCAATGTAAGCAAGATTCAAGGACTTTGACCATATCGATGCATCTCCTAGGCTCAATACTCGCAGTTGTGTCTAGGTTTCCTAATTATTGATTCACAGGGTTGAAAATACCTAAGTAGGTGGCACGCCTCTATCGGCCTACCCTCATTGACAGCCTAACTACATCGTTGAGCGAGGATAGACATGATAAATGAGAATGCTTTAATGTTTTTTTCCTGTATAAGAAGTAAGCTAGGTTTATAGGTAGTTTTCAAAGGTCTCCCATACACGAAGCAACCTCATTTCCTAGATGAAAAATCTCCCTATACTTCTGTGTTCTATTCACTCCAACATTACTCAAATTTAGAATGAACAACAGGTTTACCCCATGGTTGGCCAGACTATGAAGCATGGATAAAAGAGATATAGGAATAATTAAGTGGAAACCCATTCATAAATTGCAAATATCAAGAACTAAGACATTGTCTATGGCTACAATCCAGAATATGGGAAGATTAGCCACTCATAATTGTTCCAAAACACAAAAAAAATGCTAAACAACATTCAAGAATGGATATCTAAGAATAAAAGCAACCAAAATAACCCTAGAATTGAGTTTACGGACATATCTCCTTGTTCCCTGTCAAAGTAGATACTGAAATAATATTCTAAAAATAAATTTAAATCTAAAAATCCCATTTCTCAATTTTCCCTTACATTTTCAAAGTCCGTGATGCGGACTATGCTCTATTTAATGTATTTCTGCATTTTATGCTGACTCAACCAATTTCTATATTTCTTTTGCAAGTTTGCAATACGGACTGCTAGTATTTTCATGCTGCACTCCTTTATCTCCATCTTTTCAGCTTGCACAGCTTCCTGCACAAGTTTGCGATGCGGACTAATGTACTTCAACTGGGCTGACTGATTACTTCACTTTATTCTGCAGTTGTGTCCTTCATCAATCTTCCAATGTGAACCCGGGCATGCAAAATCTGCTTAAAAACCTGTAAAAACACAACTAACAAGCCCTCTCGGCCTAGAATTACCAAAATAAGATGAATTACACTAAAAATACTTACAATCTATCGATTAGCAAAATAAGATGAATTACACTAAAAACACTTAAAAGCCTGATTTCTATACGTTTTCCCTTAATGTGTAACCTCACCAGACTTAGAATCTAACTCAAAGGATCGCATAGGTCTTTTATTTGGTTGTAATGTAGGCTAAGGGTGGATAGGTAGTATTTTTGGGTATGTCCATTATGGCTCAGTTCCCAAGTACTTTAGCCCCCACTACTCTCTTTTCTTCTTTCACTTTTCTTCCTCATTAACTTGAAACCCTTTTCTGGTACATAAGCAAATAATGGAACACACTTTTTTTTTAGTGGACAGAACCCTACACCGCGATAGGTCCGCAATGTGGACAGGTCGCGGACCCTTACTGTTTAAAGGTCCTTAATATTTCCTAATTTTATTTTCTTTTCACTATCATAACTTGTCCTCAGGGTGTCCTAGTCAATCATACTTCCCTTTGTCTTATCGTGCTAAAGCGCTTAGGATTTATGGATTAAGAACAAAAGGGGATTAGACTTGGAATCTAGTTATCCAAAGAAAAAGCTAAGGCTTAATAAGGCTCACTAGGGATGACTAAACTAAGGTAGGTCAAAAGGTGATCTAATACTGCGCTATAAAAGAAATGCCTAGATACTTTCCTCTAAGTCCTATTCCTATCTAAGTTGGTCCACATACCAGGCAAATTCTAGAAACTATTGCAACATGGACTTACAAGTACGCTCACTGTTGCATGGCACACTTCCATAAAAGTGCTCACACTAGATTTACCATCACATTAGTCTCAAGAGTTCAAAATGTATTCATGAGGTTCAAAGTTTCAATCATGAGCCATTCAGAGCTTATTTGTTTCAGTTAACCCAAATTCAAAACCACTATGTACTATGTTCTTTATACTTCTACTGACATTTTACATGAGACTTAACAATGACAAACACCCGTAGGGTAGTCCTCATACATCCATCATAGGGCCCCATCACTCAACTACGACAACTACTTCCTAAACATCCACATGCCATAGAGAGAACATAACTAAAGTAATACCATGCACTTTGAACATTCACACATATGAGTATTAAATAGTTAATTACAGACCCAAAAATAAAATGATGTCCAAACTAAGTAAACATGGCAACGAAACAGAAAATAAAGCATAGTCTGAATTTATACAAAACCGAATTAACAAAAAAAAAGCATAAAAATAGAGATATTCCCACCCCACACTTAAACCAAGCATTGCCATCAGTGTTAACTGTATGCAACTTGTGCGATGGAAGTACGGTGCTCAATCATCCACCATGGAAGCATCAGGAAGTATAGGCTCACTGCCCATATTCATTGGTGTCTCATCCATCTCAATCTCGTCCTCATCCACATCTGAAGCCTCCCAAGCAACCTCTGAGTTTGTGGCCACATCATCCTCTACCGGCTCAAAAACACTGAGGGTCGATACCTAAGACTGCATTAGCATTGGCGTTCAATGGGTAACAGGCCTCTACCTCCTCAAGCTCATAGACAGTGAAAGGTCTACCACCTGTCTAGTAATGCAACATCTCTAGCCCAAATATACGAGCCGTGATAAACTCGTCTCTGTGTGCCCTCTCGGCAGTGGTCAGAATAGGCCCCAAAGACACACCAAACCCCATGATGTTGGTGACACAATAGGGAGGGGGCTCAACGTATGGGAAGTAGTTGATGGGATCCTCACGGACACCTACACGCCTGCATAATTCGATAATCAAACCGCCAAAGGGATACCTATATCCTCGATGTGGGCGAGCCTTCGTCATGGAGGATTTATAGATGGCCCCAAAGTTAAACTCTTCCCCCGTCATGAGAGCATATGCCAAGTACACCGGATCCCTTGTGATCTCAGTGAAGTGTGCGCCCAGGAAGATTGTATGTATAATTATCTTTATCCAAACCCTGGCCTCCCTATTCATGTAAGCAAAAGGAAAAGACTTGTGGTACCTCTTATAACCATGGAAAATCCACTTAGTTGTGGAGGTCACCCCAGACAATGTGTGACAGATAGCTCGATAAGGCAGACGGATCTGCAGCTCAGTAAGTAGGGCAGTATGAATGCCTCTAGTGCCCAAGATTCCATTAACAGCAACCGAGGTAATGTTGACCTCTATTCCCCAAACTATGACAACCTGGGAGCGCGCCTCAGTCTGGCGAAAGAGAGTCTTTTCTTTTGTGCTTGGCCGCCAATAGACTAGTAGAAGATGAAGCACTATCAACTCGGGTCCTCATAGGCTTCCTCTCCCTCTTCATATTATTTGAAATCATAGGGACACCTGCTTGTTGGTTTAGTTGAGCGAATACAACTTTGGTCAATAGCCATAGAGCATTGCAAATCTATGAATTTGAAATGTCATTGTTGGGAAGTTGATCCTAAAGCGAGGGATGGTTACCATCTTGTCCACCATTCTGAATAGCTAAGACATATTCTGAAACGTAATGGACAGGAGTCAGAAATAACCCTTAGAGGATTTAGCTCTACCATACTACATGGATCATGAAGAAGTGATGAATTTCCTAAAACACCTCATAGCCTCCTATTCATTGTTGTGGCGTGCTTCACAAACTTGGAGAAGACTCTACTTGAGGTAGTGTGTTGGATTTTCGAGGACAATTTGTATACCTAGTGCTCTGATACTAAGCTTGTAACCACTCAAGCTTAGCGCCTAAACGTGGCATAGCGAATGGGAACCCGAAGGGATCCTAAACAAGCCTCTTAAGCATGCATAGCACATCCTTGGCTTCGCGGAAGCATAAAAGAGCAATAAATATGTAACACAAATTTCTAAAGGGAAACAAGGATTTGGACTCACATTATAGGGATGTTGCAGGGAAGAGGATAAGCATGAATCATATAGCAAATAAGTCTAAGGGGTGGGTAAGTATGACTCACGCTATGGGGATATTTAGGGACTTGGGACTTCCATCTTGTCAACATAACAAACATTCACCATAAAAAAAGGATAAGGGACTAAGGGAAAACTCCAACAATACATAGATATAACAAGAGTCGAGCTCATAACATACAACCCGTATATCCAACAACACCTCTAACTACGAATGGAGCGAGGGACAAGACATCTCCTTGGCTTAACCTCAAAGATAGTATCAAAAAATAGAGTAGTTCAAATAAAATCATGAAAGTAAAAGCATGTTGTCCCCGAATGTGGGGGTCTACCAATAGCAAGCCTTCACCGAACCTATTAACCACGTGAAGAAGAAGGATGGAAAGAAGCTTTGGTTCCTACATGGTTAGATCATGCAGGCAAGAAGTATGCATTGGTACTTGGAATGTATTAAGTATGCAGGGTGCAATGCAATAAGGAACATAAGCCATAATAATCAAGATGCATAATCATAATCAATAGACATAAGCTCAATATGACATATATAATCAATGGTTAAGTTAAAACATGCATGAAGATAGTCAAACTTCCATAATATATTATACATATGTGGGAGGAGACCCTAACCAATATATAAGACCAAGCGAGCTACTACTTGGAATCCCAATGTTCACTCCACACTGAATAAAGGAGTGGTCTACTTGCCAAGGCAAACCAAACTTAACCCCACATAGTGGGTAACTTGTCCTAGTTTGATCCACTAGTAAAAGCCCATTCAGGGAAATAATATAAACGTATGGTAGCACATAGTTAAGAGACCAAGACATTATATAAGGACACCTTGTGTCGAGCCCCTACCTTAAGCCTCTTTTGGTGCTAAGTCTAATGCCATTGAATACTTGAAATAATCATAAACATAATCATAACTTGAATTACTCATAAAAAAACATGATAACATGGCATGAGTAGCTCATTCAAATACTTGACCTCTACATGTGGGCATATATATTATACTAGAGGGTAAAACATAGCATAAACTTGACCCCTTCTAGTAGGCATTGCATTGCACATGAGGGTCGAGATTGACATGTTTGAACCCTTTTAGTGAGTTTTAGCTAGTACATGAGAGTAAAATAGTTATCATGCTTGACCCTTTCACATAGACATTATCCACTCACAAGAGGGTAGAAATATAGAATAAGTGCTCGACATTTTACTTGCAAATCATAGAAACTTTTTATGAATTTAATATATACTTGGGAGCCCATAATTTATCGTAATATGCTTGTCTTGAAATTCATACAATAACCATCCATTCACAAAGAAGCCTTGTCATGTAAATTTAGTCAAACATGGTGGATATATGCACATGTACGTAAAATCATGCATATCAAGAGTATTAGACAAGAGAAGAGTAAAATCAATTCATTCTAAAGTCGTTCAAATTAACCCACCAATATTGTAGTAAAACCCCCATTATTTAGAAATCATACTTCAAGAAACATAGTGAAAAATAGTTGTCTTGAATTATTCTTAATCAACCCATTACAATAATATACATCATCTTCCTAAATATTGATATGGAAATATGAAATTCATCTTATCAAGTAAAACCTAGTTAAGACTTCCTAGATACTCATATAAATTCATAAATTAGATATGATATTTTACTTCATGATAATGCATAAAAATAAACCATCATAGCATGCATAATAATAATATCATATGCAAGAGTTCATAAAATACCCATAAACATTTGTAAACTTTATGTAGTTTGAGAAGATAAATGGTTGGACTTGTGAGAAGGAAGGTTCCCCACAATCAAACCCATATACCTTGGTGTGATTTTGGTGGAGGAAATCGTATTTGGCAATTGAGAACCCGAAAACCTAGCTTGCACCCTTTCCTTGAATGCCTTGACGAGCTTGAAAGAGTTTTTGAGACTTAGAGTTTTTGGAATGAGAAAGAAGAGATGGATTAGGGTTATTTGGGGGAGTTTTTGACTAATATAGGGCGTGTGGGAAGTCAAAACAACGTGGGATTGGGCTTACGGTATGAGGAAAGGGCTAAAATACCCTTTGTAAAGCTGGTCAGATAGTTTCATGAAATGCCATTTATGGGCTGTAATTCATTTCACGGCCAGTAGAGTGGGTCATGGAAACTGACAGCTTGACAAAGCTCACTCAAATAGGCATAATTGTTTTGTCTGAACTCCAAATGAGGTGAAACCAATTGCGTTGGAAAGATAATTCAACCATTTGATAAGTTTACCAACATCTAACTCATTGTGTTCTAAGAGATATGATGATTTGAAGTTGATATATATATGAACTCATGCTAGAACTTAGGTGATTGGAATCGTTTGCACTTGACTTGATGAGAAAGGTGCTTGGAATTGCATGAGGGGTCATGGGGGGGGCCTATATAAGGCTATTGACAGAATAGAAAAAGTTAGAACTTCCCCTATAAAAATCATTGGACAGGAGCATAAGATCCCTTTTATGAGTCATGCTCCATTCTACAGACCATAGATAGAGGTTTTGTCTAATAGACTTTCGGAGATCCCTTCTCTAATTCTCATTTCACGACATGGTCTACAACTCATATAAGACTTTGCAGGCTATCTGATAAGTAGTAGATTGAATTCCTGAAAGATTCCAAATTTCACCAAGTGTGACCAGGTTCCACAAAACCATATACGAGTCGTAGTCCATCTTACGACTCGTAAAACCAGCACTAACAGCTTCTCCAAAAAAAATTCCAAAGCTTATTTTTTTGCATCTCTCAAACCCCTCATGGGTGGGGACTTACAAATACCCCTTTTTTGAAATTGTAGGTTGGGTCATCTATGAGACCCTCTACGGCCCGTAGGAGACCTGCGTAAACATTTGGGAAAATGTGGGGGTCTCCGGATCACTTTACGAGACTAATTCTATGACTCGTAGAGTGTTCTACGACCCATAAATTGGTCCATGAAGTTTGGAACCAAAAATGTGATGTTTCAGAAGTTTTGCCACGATTTAGCAGACGGTCTGTACTTAGACTTATGGCCTGTAAAGAGGTTTCGTAGAATGTACTCTGCTCAGGCAATCTTCAGTAAAATAGTCATAACTTTTGACTCCGAACTTCAAATGAGGTGAAATTAGTTGTATTGGAAAGCTAATTTAAAGGTATTTCATGTGGTAGGTTATGGAACATCTATTTCATTTTGTACTAAGAGATATGGTCATTTAATATTGACCCTTGCATAATCTAAGACTAGAAACTCAACTTATAGGAAAGTTTTGAACTCGACTAACTACTAGAGGTCTCTTATGACCCTAATACACTTCCCGCACATATGGGTGAGGCTTAAAACATAGGCACATATGAGGATAGAGTTATGGGGTGTCACAATGTCCCCCCCTTAGGATCATTCATCCTCAAATGAAGGTGAAACTGGGGATTATACACATGTTTGCTACTCATGGACTAGTTTATCAACAAGAAGCTATCCAGATATCCTATTACTCATATTTAAGGATGTATCTCAACTCAATAATAGGAATGAGGAATATTACGTTCATGCTCGTCATTGGAAGGCATGAATAGGTGAGGATATCTAGGTTTCATATATGCCTCGGCTTCCCAAGTGGCTTCTTTGACGAACTAGTTCCTCTACAATACTTTAACATAATCAGTGTCCTTTGTCCTCAATCTATGAACTTGCCGATCTAGTATCTAAATTGGGATCTTTTCATATGTAAAGATGTCCTTGACTCCAATACTCTCTAAAGGCACAGCCAGTGCGGGTCTGCCAAACACTTCTTAAGCATAGAAATATGGAATACTGGATGAATAGCAGTTAATTTCAGTGGCAATTCCAATTCATATGCCACATTATTGTTCCTCCTAATAATCTGGTATGGGCCAATATATCGAGGATTGAGTTTCCCTTTTTTCCCAAATCTCATAACTTTATCGGTGAAACATTTAGGTACATCCAATCACCTACCTCAAATTCCAAGTCTCTCCTTCTAACATCAGTATAAGACTTTTGTCGGCTTTGGGTTGTCTTCAGTATTTCTTGAATAACTTTCACCTTCTCCATAGCATGATGGACTAAATCAGGTCCTATCGGTCATACCTTATCAACTTCAAACCACCCAATAGGAGATCCACACGTCCTCTCATAAAGGGCCTCATATGGTGCCATTTGTATGCTAGCTTGGAAACTATTATTATAAGAGAATTCAATTAAGGGTAAGTGATCATCCCAGTTACCTTTAAAGTATAAAACACATGTCCTCAATATATCCTCAAGAGTTTGTATGGTGTGCTCCGCTTTCCCGTTTGTTTGTGGATGGAAGGTTGTACTAAGATTCACCTTCGTACCAAGCCCTTTCTGAAAGGACTTCCAAAATTGTGCTATAAACTAGGCTCCTCTATCTGAAATAATGTATATATGGACCCCATGCAATTTAACGATCTCCTTAATGTATAGCCTGGCATAGTCCTCAGCTGTATCAGTCATCTCGGCATGTAGAAAGTGGGCTGACTTGGTTATTCTTTCGACTATTACCCATATCGAGTCGTGTTGTCTTCGAGATCGGGGTAAGCCTATTATGAAGTCGATTTTAATCATCTTAGTCATCTCTCACTTCCACTCTGGAATTTTAATATTCTAGGCCACGCCACAGGGCCTTTGGTGCTCCACCTTAACTTGCTGGCAATTCAATCATCAGGACACGAACTCTGCAATGTCCTTCCTCATGCTACCCCACCAATAAATCTCTCATAAGTCTCTATACATTTTTGTTGCACCTGGGTGAATAGAGTATCTGGCATTGTTTGCCTCAGCTAGAGTCCTATATCTAAGGCCATCAACACTTGGTACACAAAGTCTGCCTTGGTACTCATCACTCTATCCCCTCTATTGCAAACGCTAATACATTTTTCTTCCGAACATCTTCTTTCAACTGAAGGAGGATAGGATCCTGATCTTGTTTTTTTTTCACCTCCTCCACTAAGGATGACTCCGCCCCATTTTTGATAATCACACCACCTTTATTATAATCTTCAATTTGTACCCCCAAGCATGCCACTTCTTTAGCTAGCTCTTTTTTTCCATCCTTAATATGTGCGGTGCTACCTATGGTAAACCTGCTAAGAGCATCAGCAACTATGTTAGCTTTACCTGGGTGATAGAGGATGCTTATGTCATAATCCTTCAACAGCTCCAACCATCTCCTCTGCCTCAATTTCAACACCTTTTTGATGAATACATACTGCAAGCTTTTGTGGTCCATAAATACATCTACATGCCCACCGTAAAGATAGTGTATCTAGATTTTGAGAGCAAACACCACAGTGGCAAGCTCAAGATCAAGAGTTGGGTAGTTCTTCTCATGATTCTTACGTTGTCTAGAGACATATACTATAACCTTACCTCTCTGCATCAATATGCATCCCAGCCTAACTCTCGAAGCATCACAATATACAACAAAATCATCATCTCCCTCGAGTAGGGATAAGACCAGAGTTGTAGTCAGCCTCATTTTCAACTCTTGGAAACTCTTCTCACAAGTTTTAGACCATATAAACTTAACCTTTTTCTGAGTTAGCCTAGTCAATGGAGCTGAGGTAGAAGAAAATACCTCTACAAAACTCCTGTAGTAGCTTACTAAACCTAAGAAACTCCTTATCTCTGTTAGAGTTGTGGGCCTTGGCCAGTTCTTTACTGTCTCAATCTTTTGAGAATCAACTTGAATTCCTTCGCCAGAAACAATATGACGCAAGAATGCCATAGATGCTAACCAGAACTCACATTTGGATAATTTAGCATACTAATGTTGGTCCTTAAGGGTCTGAAGGATAATTCTTAGATGGTTGGTATGTTCCTCCTCAATATGAGAGTAGACCATGATGTCATCTATGAACACAATGACGAAAATATCTAGGTACGACCTCAACACCCTATTCATAAGATCCATGAAAGCCACTGGTGCAGTTGTCAGTCCAAATGATATGACCAAGAACTCATAATGACCATAGCGGGTTTTGAAAGTTGTGTTAGGGATGTCACTTTCTCTAACTTTGAGCTGATGGTACCCAAATCTGAGGTCTATTTTGGAGAAATAAGTAGCACCCCGGAGTTGGTAAAACAAGTCATCAATTCTATGAAGAGGATACTTGTTCTTTATGGTGATTTAACTGTCTATGATCTATGCACATTCTATGAGAACCATCTGTTTTACGCATGAAAGGAACTAGAGCACCCCAAGGTGAGACGTATAGTCTAATGAAACCCTTATCTAAGAGGTCTTTCAGTTGTGTTGTCATGACCCAAGCCTAGGGCCTAGATATGATACGGTGCAAAGGAACCCAAGGGACCCCAAGCAAGCCTCTTAGAACATCATTACATATCCTTGGTCGCGGAAGCAATAGAAACAACATAAAGAGTAAGAATAGGGGGCAAGGAGATTAAGGGAAAAACTTGCACAACATTATAATCAAGAGACAAGAGTCAAAGCCATATCATAGACATCAACAACAATAGAGTCAAGGCTCTTATATAGATACATAACATGTCCAACAAACACATCTAATACATAGATAAGAGCGGGGGTCAAGACAAAGCAACCAGGCTCACCCTCATAGTCAAAATAGAAAATAAAGAAGATTGTCTCAATACATAATAAGAGCGACATAGATTAAGGTCCCCAAAGTGGAGGATTCACCATAAGCTTGAGTAGTATCGAACTAGCCACGTGGAGGAGGATGATCAACTTAGGCACGGTTACTACATGGTGATATCATGCAGGCATAGAGTATGCGTTAGTACATTTGAATGTACTAAGTGTATATGATGCAATGCAACAAGAATTAGACAGCATGATCAAAATGCATAACATTAGGCAATAGACATAATATAACAATATGGCACACATGATCAATGCATACGTAAAACATGCTTAAGTAACTCATGTTCATATAGGATATCATATGTGTAGAAGAGACCAAGCTAGATTTCCGAAGTACAAACCCCTTGGTAGGTTAGTGATGGTAGCATCCATCACCCTAGTGTGTGATGTACAAACCCCTCATCAAGGTTAGTGATGATAGCACCCATCACCCTAGTGTGTGAGGTACAAACCCCTTATCAATGTTAGTGATAATAGCAACCATCACCCTAGTGGTTGAGATATTAACCCCTCAACTAGGTTACCCGGATCGGGCATGGTCTAATGCAACACTTTACATAGAGTATATCATATCCATAAGCTTATTTCATCATCATATGATCAATCATGTCATATCTCATGCTTTGAACCTTCAACTCCTCAAGAAACCACATCCTTACATTTTATCAAACACTTACAGGGTGTGTAATGCTAGTATAAAATCCTGAAATATAGAGGTAAAATCATACATGAAAATCTATTGTAAAACCATCAATGTACACCTTGCAACACTGTCAAGCAACATACATCAAAACCCCTCCTCAAATCTTACAATAGATCAAAGATTTATAGCTCAAAACATAGCAAAATAGTCCCAATTTCTCATAGCTTTAACATAGTGTGCAGTGAAGGCTTGGGTATCATGGGTGAAAGGAACCCATGAAAGAAACCCACATACCTTAGCTTGGGGATGAACTTGGTGAAAATTGGAGATGGAGACTTAAATCTTGAAGAAGAATCTTGAAGGAAAACCTTAGCTTAGGATAAGGGTTTGAGACTTGAATTTGGTAGTGAAAATATGGCTAAATGTTGGAGTGAGTATTGGGCAATGTTTAGGATGATATGAGGGTGAAATAAGGCTAAATATAGGTAAAAACACGTTTGGAAACTTTTAGGCCCAAGACTTAAAAGCCTTGGACTACACGAAAAATCACTAGATAGAAAATACACCTCTCCGCATCATGGAGAGACGCAGAGACCACTCCTCTTCATCTGCACCCCCTTGGCGCGCCGCGCCAGGGGCACGGATAGTTCATTGGAACTTGCCACTTGAAAAATCATAAGTTCCATTCTTTTGCTCTAATATTAGGGTTAGACCTTTTTTCACCTAAGTTGGACCCCCTGAACAAGAATATAAAGTCATATTTTCGATATTGTGCACGAATTTTGAGATATATGAAATTTAAAATTTTGGGCATTCCGAGGCACATTTTCGAGAACTTTTTGGGGTCGTTTCATGTGTCTTCAACTCTTTTAACTCTGAAGGAGCCATACGTTACGGAGGAATAGATATAGACTGAGTATCTAGGATGGTATCTATCTTAAAGTCTATCTCCCTATTAGGAGGTACTCCAGGTAGATAATTAGGAAAGACTTCTGGGAACTCATTCACGACTGATACAGACTGAAGAGATGGTGCATCGGCACTAGAATCTTTGACTCTTACTAGATGCAATACACACCCTTTAGAAATTAACCTTCTGGCTTTGAGATATGAGACAAACTAACCCTTAGGAAAAACTAAGCTACCCCTCCACTCTAAGACTGGCTCATTAGAGAACTGAAACTGAAACTTGACTACTTTGATTCTGCAGTTTATGGAGGCATAACAAGCATGAAGCCACTCCATGCCTAGAAAGAGTTGAAACCTATCATGTCTAACTCAACCAATTTTGCTAAGATATCTTTATAGTAAACTGAAACTCGACAACCCTATAGATTATTTGGACTAGAATAGATTCTCTAGTAGGAGTGGAAACACTAAAAGGCTCAAGAAGACATTCTAGACTGATTCCGAAATTCGTGGCTATATAGAGAGTCACAAACGATAATGTGGTACCTGAGTTTAACAATACATAGACATTATAAGTAAAAATGTTGAGCATACCAGTAACCACATCCGGTGAGTTCTCCTACTTCTGTCTGGTGGCCATGGCATACAGACGGTTTGTGCCTCCACCTGTCCCTGATGTAACACCTCTCTGAACTAGCCTACCCTGTGGTGCTGAAGAAACTGACTGAGATTTGTTATCCTTGTTGTTTTGCCTCCCCATAGGATAATCCTTCAAAACGTGTCTCACTTGACCTCATATGAAACAAACATTTGTGCCCACAAGGCACTCTCATGGATGAGACCTGCTACACTTACCACAAATTAAATAACGAGTCGATACTTAAGCTACACTTCCCTGTCACTGGCTACCCTAAAACTTGCAGTTTTGTGATCCTAGCTTATTCCTAACCCTTGGTGTAGGTGTACTAGCAGATGAAGGTGCTGGTCCAGATATCCTAGCTTGAAAGGATGAGTGATTGGCATTTCCATCCCCCCTCACACCTGTCTCCTGGCCTAATGTCTTTGGGTTTTTGTTTCTGAACTCCTCCCTATCCTACATTTTCTTCTCGTCTACTTGCCGCCCATGAGTCATTAAAGAGCTATGCCCATACCCCCAATTAGCATAGCATTTCTGCTATCTCTCTTAGTCATCTGAGAGAGCCCTAATACAAACAGATCCATCCTAGCACGTATGTCTGCCACCATAGTCGGAGCATAATGGGACAGCTGAGTGAACTTAACGATATACTCTTGCACACTCATAGCTTCCTGCTTCAGATTCAAAAACTCCCTTACTTTACCTTGCCTCAACTCTCTAGGAAAGTACTATCCCAGAAAGGCCTCCTTGAACACTGCACAACTCAAACCTGGCGCCTCTTCTGCTCTACCTCCCTTTCACTGGTCAAACTAGAGTCTAGCCACTCCCTTGAGCTAGTAGGCAGCCAACTCGACCTTCTCTGGATCACCCATGTGCATAAGCTAAAATACTATTTAGAGCTCCTCAATGAAGTCCTCAGGATCCTCCTTCACATTAGACCCTGTAAACTCTGGTGGGTTCATCCTCAGAAATTCATGAACCCTAGTGGTATCTAAACCATCATTTCTACAATCTCTCTATCGACCTCTCTGTGTAGTGACTACCTATGCCAAAGTCTGGATGGCTTCGCGCAGCTCAGCATTAGAGCTATCCGCTTGCGGAGGATGCTCAACAGGTACGGCTGGACCTCTAGGTCCCTCAGGAATTGGTAGATCAGGTCAGTTTGGATTCTACCTGGCTTAGCGCCCTCTACCTCTAGCTAGTCCAACAGCTCTATGTGGAGGCATGATCTGAAAAATAAGGCATGAACGCACAAATTAGAAAGGACTTAACGGAGGTAAACTCTAAAGCAGAGAGGGAATAACAATTGATAGTGACACTTTATAATGCCTTGTAGCTTCCCTATTATGGATATGGCGCGCTTCACATTAATAATACGGACTCTATTAGACACGGTTCTATTGACACCATAGGACACTTAAACTCTGTGCTCTGATACCAAGTTTGTCACGCCCCGAGTTCACACCCTGGGCATGGCTGGCACCCAAAACCATTTTTGGTCCCAAGCGAACCACTTGGTCCAGCTACTTTACTCAGCAAAATACTTACATGATAAGTGAAAGGCTAAAATATAATAAGCTAAATATACTATAATGTCTGAATAAACTAAATAGCCAAAATGTCTCAACAACAATCAAAAATCAGATCTGAAACTCTTGACATACAGTTTATGGAACCTCTATATAACTAGAATAATTTGAACAACTACTAGAAATAACTACTAAAAGGAAACATAGACTCCAAAGCCTCCTACCTTAGGAGGCCTCACCAATGGCTGGATGAATAGCTGGTCCTCAACGCAGCGTTTGCTGAGAAACTCTGTCACATGCATCTACATCATAAAATGATGCAGGTCCAAAAGACATCAGTACGTGGAATATACCGTATGTAAAATAGACAAAACAGGAACATAGGGTAAGGCACTATACTCAAGGTAAGTAAAACATGTCTCAAAATTAGATAGCATAAGTAATAAATAAAGTGCATGCTGAAACTCTGTGTGAAGAAAGTAGTTTACTTTAGCTTGGTGAGTTTCTCTAACCAGCAACCATCGCTATGAGTTTTGTAATAATATAGCGTCTTGCCCATGCTGCCAATGCCGTCCAATATTTTGCCAGGGTAAGGAATGAAAACTAGGGGAGTGGATCTATCCCAAAACTGGGTCATCTCAGTGGCAAGTGAGGAGTTGTACTCTTAGTCCAATCCTATCCTATGCCGGCTATGTAGTTTATAAGTTCAAGTGATTATTACTCTCACTCATATCGGTGCTCAATACTACTCCCAAAATAACTTTTATAATGCTCATATTTTAAAGAGTAAAGTTCTCATCATGTCTCATTAGTCTTTTGGGACTTAGCCCAACTATAGCTTTTCTTAAACTTTTCTCAACTCATCTCTTCTCTTTGACTGAATTTGTATCAATACAAGGTGTCTCAAAATATGACTTTAGTACTCAGCTATCTTGTAAATATAGAAGCTTTAAGTAATCCTTAAACTTAACTCAAAACTGTGAATATAATAGTTTTCATGAAATTTATGTAGGGTTCTCATAATTATAACAATAACCATAAATCCTATCTCAATAGCTTAATTTAGTAAGAAAATCAGTAAAGGTGATGACTTTTATCAAGAAAAATGCATGAACTAGTATTTTGATGAAATTAACTAGTAATGCAGGAAGCTTTGATCTCAACTTATAAATGTGACCTTGGGTAAAAACTGGTGGGTATAGATACTAAAATCATAGTAGAATAGCTTTACGAAGGCCTTACTATGGAATTAGTTTCTTGGAAGAATTGGAGAAGGTTCTTGAAAGCCCTAGCTTTTGCCCCTTTGAAACTACGTTCTGAGTTCTTAGAGTGTTTTGAAGTTAATGATATTAATAAGTACGTTCTAGGTGTTTAATTAGGTGAAAACTGACAATTTTAGGCTTGAAAGTGTGAGAAAAGATGAAAATACCCCTCTTTAAAACTGTAGGTCGGGTCGTCGATGAGACCTTCTATGGCCCGTAGAAGCTTCTATGGCCCGTAGGAAACCTTTCGTAAACTTTTCGGCAAATTGTGAGGTCTCTGGATCACTTTACGAGACCTATTCTCTAACCCATAGAGTGTTCAATGACCCGTAGATTGGTTCGTGAAGTTTGGAACCAAAAATCTAAAGATTCAGAACTTTTGTCACAATTTAGCAGACGGGACGTACTTTGATTTACGGCCCGTAAAGAGGTTTCGTAGAATGCACTCTGCTCAGGCAATCTTCAGTAAAACGACCATAATTTTTTATTCCGAACTCCAAATAAGGTGAAATCAGTTGCGTTGAAAAGATAATTCAAAGGGATTTCATTTTGTAGGTCATAGGACATCTAGTTTCTTGTGTGCTAAACGTTATGGTCATCTATAGTTGACTCTTGCATCATCTACGACTAGAAACTCAACTTAGAGGAAAGTTTTGAACTCGAGTAAGTAGTTGAGGTCTCGTATGACCCTAATACACTTCTCACACATAACGATAAGGCTTAAATCATAGGTAGATATGAAGATAGAGTTACGGTGTGTCACAACAACCACTAAGGATTAAACAGAGGATACACAATAACATCACCAATATAGCATCAATTGAATTTTTAGTCCTTTTATATCAATTCTTACACAGGATGAACATAATTAATTACAGTTATAACAAGTTTTTTTGTCATTGCACATGTATCACAATCAAGTAACAAATTCATATATCAAAAATGATCCTTTCATGAAACTCACACACAAAATCATCTCTACATGTTAAAGGAGACATTGTGTGGGTCAGAACCTGATTGCTTTTATTCCTGAAAAGATTATTTTTGATAACATCATATTAAGTCATGAATTGGTCGAAGGCTATACCACAAAATAAGAATCACCAATATATATGATTAAATTGTTTGGAATGGAGTTTTCTTCAACAGATGCTCAGGAAATTGGGGTTCCTTAGTAGATGTTCAACTAGATCATGACTTGTCTTACCACAGTGAATTACAGCATCTTAAACAATGGGGCCCTGTCATGTTCAATTACAGCCTAAAGAAGTCCTAGGCAAGAAGATTCAGGTTTAAAAAGTAAACCTAATAAGGGCCTATTCCGATTAATTTTTAGTTTTTGACTTACCAAAGATGATTTGTTAGAAAGTCTAACTTATGATTTTTAACTTATTTCTAGCATTTTAGCTTAAAGTTTATTGCTAAAGGTCTTGTGGCTAATAAACTTTTATGCTAATTAATGATAAATAGGATTATAGATAAATTTTGTTGTTAAACTACAAAAATTTGTCCATGACTAATCTAAGTCTTATTTTTTTATTAGCGATTTAAACAGAAAAATAAAATTACTTTTAAAATAGTAGCTTCAATCGTATTTCTTTATTTTCTTGCAAGAAAGTTCTAAAGTGCTATCTAGATACAACTCTTTTCTTTAGTAGTCTAAATAATTGTGAAGTACAAAAGTGTGACAAGATGAAGTAAATTTATAATTTAATGTCGAGGGTCAATTGACGAAGACGAAAAGCTAATGTTTTTCATGTTAATGTTTCCTCTTTAACTTCTGATTACTTTAAAGGTTTGATGCTCCTTCTCTGCTATTTGATAGTTGCTGCTATTTGAAGCTCATGGTCTTTGATTCATATCCTCTTTTGGTGTTTGTTTCAACTGATAACATCTGATCCCGTCACTAACTTACTGTTATTCTATTCTAATCTACTTTATTTTTGTTCAGCTCTTGAGCACTTCTTCTGCAGTTAAATAAAATAAGTAAATAACTGGTTAATCATTTTTGGACGCCAGATGCTTTCTTCTGGTTAATCTTAGATTCCTCAAGAAGTTGAAATATTTGAATATTGTTATTCTTTGGTTGGTGTTTGGTGCAGAAAAGGGAAAATGGAATGTAAGAGTTGCTGAAAGCTTGATCAATTAGAGAAAGCTTGTGCCATCTTTTAGCAGGAGAAATAGGAGACTCTCCTACAGAGAAGATGGCTTGATAAGCTTCTCGGAGATAATGCATACAAGTGGATGCTCAACTGATCCCATTTTGATCACTACTATTAAATGGCAACCACCTTTTCTTGTCTATGTTTCTGCCTTTGCAGTTTAGAACCTATATTACAGTCAGATTTTGTCACTAAAAGGGCTTCTTTAGTTTTGGTTGGTAAAAGGTGTGCTAATAACAAAAGGAAGGCCTTCTTTAGCTTTGGATTGTATTGGATGCTGAAATTATTAATTTTGATTGAAATTTGATTATTATAGTACTTGAGGTCCTAATTCTTGAACTATATGTGTTGCTAGAACAATATTATTACGAATATGAAGTATTTTATGTCTGTCATACCTGAAGTCCTATGAATTATATATTCTGCCTGAACTCTAATAGGTTTCTAACATGACATGTATAATTATCAAAAAGAATCTAAATGACATGCTGAACTAACTTCTTGCTTTGGCTATTTTATTTTTGCAGCACTTCATATGGCTTCAGCAAATGGGCATCGTAGAATATCTTATTCGTAATGGAGCAGTGAGTGGACTGCCTCACTTATTTACATTATTACATATCTAAACATATGTTCTGGTTTACATTCTTGTTGATATGACCTAACAGTCTCTCTTTAATGAATAAGCATTTGTTATCCGTTCGCTGAAAACTGTGTTTGTACACTTGAATGCATTTCCGATCATTGGGCAAAGAAATACAACAACAACAACATACCCAGTATAATCCCATAAGTGGGGTCTGGAGAGGGTAGAATATACGCAGACCTTACCACTACCATAGAAGTAGAGAGGCTGTTTCCTTGGAACCCTCGTCTCAAAACCCGTAAGTAAGAACGAACTAGATATGACAAAAGGAGGGGAGGGAACAGAAAAGAGCGA
>JAPFFP010049626.1:0-31512 GCA_026153255.1 Solanum medicagineum
ACAAGGGAGACATATATATAGGCACCCCTACTTTTAAATTTGCATCATAAGGGCCTCAAGTCGGCTTATTGATCAAAATGGCCCCAAACGTTTCTATTTAAATCCAATTGAGGACTTCCGACTCCGACTTAAAACATACACTCCAATTTAAAATAAATTAGCCCTGCGAACTTACTTAATTTAAATTACGCCGTAACTTTTCCAATTGAACGAGTTACCTTGATTGAGTTAACCACGGGGTCTAACATTGAGTTCCTTGGAACTGAGTTTGGGAAGAACGGAAGCTTGGAAATGGGTCTTGGAATTCAAACTTGTTCTTGGGTTTCCTTGAAATTGAATTGGAGCTTGATGGAGGCTTTTGAGAGCATTTAGGAGTGCGATAGAGATGAGAGTAGTGATTTTAATCCTTTGGAACATTGTTTAGGTCTTTTAGGAAGGTTAAGATAGCATTGGGAGTCTAAAAAGGGTATTCGAGTAATTAGCACTTACGAAAATGCCATTAGTGAACAGATGGAAGATTTGGGAAAGTATTGCTCCGCGGAAGGTCCCACAGGTTGTGTGGCATTGCAAGGGTCATGTGGAGTGCCCGTGACAGGGTACTTAGTCCAAAATTAAAGTTGCATATCGATTGGAACGAGATGTCTCGTCATGACCACGGAGGCATTCACGGGTCGCGTGGAGCCTCACGTTTTATATATAGGCTCGTGGAACCATACTTGGTGCAGGAGAATGTTGCAAAGGCTCCAATCCAAGGAACACAGGTCGTGCCCCATGCCACGGGTCGTGGTGAGTGGCGTGGCAAAACACTTAGCAAGAAAAACTCCCCTAAACACCCTCTATACCTCTCTTGTACTCACCCCACGACCAGCCACACGGCCAGTGGCAATCCATATGGCCCATGCCACTAGTTGTGCCCCATGACTTAGGCAAAAAATGGCCTTTTCCAACTCAAGACACCTCACACGACCCGTACAAGACACCACTACCCATATAGGTGGCCGTGGGGCTTCACTGCACGGGAGGGTCTTAAGAAAATGGTAATAACTCCTTCATACGAACTCGAGATGAGGTGAAATGAAGTGCGTTGGAAAGCTAACTCAAAGGGCTTTTATCAGATATGTTGTGGACCACCCAGTTCTAATTGTGCTAAAAGTTACGCTTGTTTAAATTTGATCTTTCTACTGATACTTGTGTCGAACTTAGCCAATGAAAATCCTTTTGAACTCAGCTTGTCCTAAAGTTCCATGATGGCCTTAAGCAACATGCATAAGCTTGGAAATTCTAGGTCCTTACAAGATGATGACGACTTGATGTTGTGGTCTTTCTTTCCTTGAATTGATTTTTCTTTAAATCTACTATTATGCTATAGAAGTGAAGTTTAACCTTGTTGGCCTGTGGCCCTTATGAATTGAGTTTAAAGTAAAACTGAGTTGTCCACTATTATGTTTTCCTATTCTAATGTCTTCCACTGAATTAGATGATTGAACAACTGTCATGAGGCCAAGTGGTCTGCTTGGGGACTAGCAATGGCCTCTGAGTGTCGTTCATGACTAACAATTCCTATGTATGAAAAGATTTCATGAAGAATGTTTTGGCTTTTAGCCTATTATGTATGATTATGACGAATGTGATTTGGCCTTTTAAGCCTAAGAATGCATGTAAACGATTGAAAGACTTTTGCATCTTTTACAAGCATGTGTGTGTGTGTGTGTGTGTGTGTGTGTGTGTGTATATATATATATATATATATATATATATTCTAGTGGGATGATGACCTAGAACCGAGAGGACGTTAAGATTGAGGCTCATCCCGCTAGTTGAGGCATGACCTATTAGCGAAGAATCTCATTATCCCATAGCTATATGCCTAACAGGTATATGTTTACGCCCCAAGGGGAAAGAAGGAGAAGAATGTTAAGAATCTACCTTTGGCAAGTAGGTCGCCTATTTACCCATTGTGGGGTAGACAACAGAGTTCCAAGTTATAGCTAACTTTGTCTTATGTCGGTTACGGTCCCATCCTCAAAATATATATTTGAAGTATTTTTGCATTCATGGATCATATACTCATGGCATATTGATATACTATTTCCTTGTTATATGATTCTTTCTATATATATGCCCTTGTCATCTAATAGTGAATGCAGGTTTAATGAGTTTATGTGCATTGCATGCCTGCATACTTAGTACATTCAAACATACTAACACATAATTTTTGCCTACGTGATCTAACCATGTAGGGACAGGAGATTACCTTCATCAACCGTGCGACAGCTAGATTGGATCTTGAGATCTTGTTGTGGTAAGTCCTATCTTCCAAGGACAAGCCACCATTCCTCTATCTATGATGTCTTGTTTACGTTATTTAGTTTAAGGGTGAGCCTGGGACATGTCTTTGCCCTCGTCCTATCCTATGACTAGAGGCATTGATGGACATCTTGTAGACTCCCTTACGTTTATATGCTAAGTCTTATATTCGAAGATTATGTTTATTGTTATGGTTATGCCATTATGGATTGATTATGAGCTTATGTTATGGATTCATGTCATGATGTGGAAGATCCTAAGTCCCGTATTGTTCACATAGAGTGAGTCATACTTACCCACCTCTTAGTCTTTACGTGCTATGTGTTACGTGAATCCATGTTAATTCCTATCCCTATGATGTTCCCATAACGTGAGTCCTATTTTCTCGTCCCTTAGAACTATGTGTTTACTATTCCATATGCGCTTTCGAACCGATGATGTGTGAATAGATGCTATGAGACTTCTTTGGGGACTCTTGAATTCCCATTCACCATGTCACTGCTAGACCCTAGGTCCGGGTCGTGACATACTTCTAAAATACTGAGTATGAACATCTAATTTTTTATCAAACCTTAATTTTATACCTTTTAGAATTTATTTTGTGTCTAAATTATGTATTTTTATTTTTACCTTAGTTTAATAAGTTTATTGTAAAATTCTGAAAACTACAAAAATCGAGTCACATTTAAAATAAATTTGATTTCAATTTTTTTAAAAAAGAAAAGAAAACTTGTAATATAAATATAATTTTTAATTAATTTAAATTTTTGGTAAACTAATAATTTTAGTGTAACACCTCTGTAAAATTACAAAAATGCACCTAAAACGTAATTGTGTGCATAATGCATTGTCCAAAGCTCCGATGGGAAATCCGAAATCGGATTTGTGATCATCTCGGGAAATCGAGTGTGCAAATAGTCTCTACCCGATTTAAGAGCAATTAGAGTGAAAAATATTTTTTGCTAATTAATGAAGAGATAGTGTCTGTCCGCGCCCCTGGCGCGACGCGAAGGAGGCCTTTTTTTAATTTTTCAATGGGAATTTAAAATTTTCAAAAATTCGTAAAATGTACTGGTCCGTGACCCTGGCGCATCGCCGACCATGGCGATTTTTCTTTTATATAGGGGGAGCGTATTTTGGGTATTCCCAACCCATTTTTAAGTCCCAAAACGTATTTTTAAGTATTAATTTCATACGAGGGGTTTCAAAACCCATATTTGTTTTCTTAAGCCTAAACGTAAGCTATGAGAGAAGAAGAAGAACAATTGAGGTTTTCAAAGCTTGGGTCCAAATCCTTGTTGAAGATTTGTACAATCTTCATCCCAGGTATGTAAAGGCTAGCCACAACATGGAATTGTTCTTTCATGTGCCCCAATGCATGTAGTAGGTTGATAGTTGATAGTTGATAGGTCTTGAGTTGTAATTCTTGAAGATTATCTTGAACTTTATCTTTAATTTCTATATAACATCTTAAATTGATGATCATCATATTTTGAATTAACTATTTACATTATTGTGTGATTATGTATTTACCCTACATGAATTTTCTATTAAAGACTTTAAGAATGAACTTGGGTGTAATGTCTAGAGCCTTGACTGTCTGACTATATTGATTGTTATGGTCTTGGTCCTATGATGAGTATGTTGATGGCTGAAGTTGGTGGAATTAGTGTTCTTCAAGTCTAAATGAGGTTGAACCTTAGCTTTGAAATGAAGAAATCTGTTCCTTGAGTTGATAGAATGTTAGATGAGATGAGGTCCCTGCCTGAGGGGGGTTCGTTGTATAACAAACCTAATGTTGATAGACTTATGAGCATATCGAGTCCAGGGAGGAGTATTAGCACCGAAATACGTAAGAGTGAGTCCCACTTATACTCATTAACTATGTGGCCAGCGTAGGAGAGGATTGGACAGTGAAAGTGGATGTCTCCTTTGTCCTGTAGAGGACTTGATAGACTTCTTCAGGATCCCCGACAGACTCATCCTTTACCCTGGCAAGGTACTGGGTAGATGTGGCACCGACATCTCTTTGTTGTATCATCACTGGCTCATAAGTGGTGATTGTTGTTTATAGAAACTCCCAAATAAGTTTCATGTTGATAGTACTCTGAGATTGATATGATCGTGTGATGTCTTGATGGATGGTGATCTGATAGAGTCATGTTCCTTACTCTGAGTTGAGGTTGAGTGATTGATGTGCTGATGTCATTGTATATTGTATAGCCCTTGTTGTTTACTTTAGCCCATTTTACATACAGTACATTCCACATACTAAGCCCCTTGTCGCTACATCATTTTTTGATTTAGATTCTTTAGACAGAGGACTTCAACAGGCTAATCGTTGAGTTTCACATATCCCTAGACAGAGACTTGGTGAGTCCTCCCTTGCTTTCGGAGGACATATTTATTTTTTTATCTATTTTGAGTTATTTCATTACATTGTGGTAGCCATGATCTATCATGGTACCTTCTTAGGGGATAGTTATAGAGGCTTCATAGACATAGACAGTTGATAGTTTAAGTTTGAGATTGTTTTCCCCATTCCCTATTGAAATTCCTTCGTACTCTATATGATAGTGATTGTGATAGTCTTATAGTCCATTGATAGCCCTTTAATTTCTTAACATCTTCCGCAAATGAATTGATTGAACGAATGCAATGAGACTAGGTGGTTAGTTTTGGGGCTAGCAATAATCTCCGAGTGCCAGTTACGTCTAGGATACCCTCCCGGGGTGTGACATTTAGTATTTTTTTAATTATATTTATAGATAACTAGATATTTAAATTTTCTTAGATATTTTTATCAATTCAAATCAGTGAGCGAATATCTTTATTATTGCATTTTATTTTTATCTTAGAAAATTTTAAAAATAACATAAAATTGTCCAAACCTCACGTTTCTCTCACACAATACAACTCCCTCTCACATTTTTCCTCACTATCCCACGTTTCTATCACAAAAATCTACTTCCTCACTCATATTTTTCTCACTCTCCCTCGTTCTCTCACACAATACAACTCCTGCACTCACATTTTTCCTCCTCAAAAACTAAAGGCCAATAAAAGAAAACCATTCCCACATATACTCTAGAAAGGAACACTCAAGACCTCTCACTCCTTAACATTCCTCACCTCTAGAGCAAGACAACACGATATACTAACCGATGTACTGATCCACGGGAAAACGAGGCTAAAAAAAACATATCCACACACACCTGTAAAATTAAAAGTCATTAGAAAAAAAAGGAAAAAACAGAGTTTGAGGATTAATTTCGTGATTTAAAGTCTGCAATTTTTTAGTTTTTTGGAATAATTTTTACAAGAGGTAACACTTAAATTTTTGTTGTGTAGTTTGATATGACTATGCCATACTTGATTGCAATACATTGAAGTTGTTATATTTCGTATGTATTTAGTCTATTTTTATAATATGAAGTATGTCCAAATCTTTCATATTAACTTTGTGTTTAAATTATTATATTGTTAGATTTAGTGTAAGATTATTGTAACCATCTCTAGTTTATCTCATGGTTAATTTGAATAACCTATAATTTATTTAATGTTATAAGTAAATCTATTGTCCAAGTATATTCATGTTTCCATAGTTTAACTTTTTATGATGATATATGTATTTATGGCTTAATAAACCGAATTGATGATAATAATTAATGATAATGATTCAATATATAAGATTTAAAAAAAAAGATATTAGATACCCATAATTCCCAATGTCTTTATACTAATACAACATATGCAAAATTTATATGGAAAAGTGTATAATTTATTTTTTTAAAGTTTTTGTTCTTATTAATATTATGTTAAATTTTTTTACAAAAAATGTGTGTGTGTATATAATAAAATAAATATATAAAAGTTTTATCACTCTTTGTATGTCATGTGAGTGATGCTCTTTAGAATTTAGAGTGCTAACATAGTGGTTTTTCGGTTGATTTATGTAATTAATATTTGCTTGTTATATTATACCTCTGGGCAGTCAGAATAGTTAATTTTTAATAAAAGTTAATTTCTATACTTTGAATATATAAAACAAATTGAGATTTTAAATAATTTTTATAATTAAATTTCTTTAAAGTTTATCATTACGAGCATGATTAGGTCGATAATAATTATAGAAAAACGTTATGATCTAAAGAATATTTAAATAAATTTTAGATGTGAAACAAATAATTAATCAATGGCAAGACTGGAAAGTGTTTCTGCCAGTACGCAATGCATTAACAAAAAATACAATTTAAACAAGTTTTTTTAAAAATTAATTATCAGAACCCAGTCCCCGTCATGATGGAAGTTGTAAGACCCCACCTACGCAAGTCAATTCCTAACCCTATGGTACCTATTTTGAGTCACTAGTCACAATAGTGCTTGCTAGAATAAACCAACACACTCTACCCAAAACTTGGAATTGTACAAAGCTATATTAGACACAAGCACAAACTCATTTATATATATATATATACAAAGACGGTCATCAAAAGGAAGGAGACTGCGAAGTAGCTAGAACTGTCGGTGCTCACCAAGTGTCTCCTGCACGCTCACGAACCCCCAATAATCAGCGATTGTGGCTATTCGCTAGTTCCTAGACCTGCACCATGGGACAATGCAAAAAGGTAGGGGTTAGTACCTGTAACTGGCAGGTATCATCGGCCATCTGAGGGAAATACTGTAAATATAAAAGGCTCAACTATAGAGAATTGCAGTAAGTCTCTCAAATCGGAATACAGATCACAGAGTAAACATTTTTGAAGAATCACCAAAACTTAACTGAACCAACCCACTAGTGTGTGATGATTCAGACTGATAAAATCTTATCAGGCCCATACAATAATTGTCACTGAATTGAGACACAGTATTGTACATGGGTGAAAGGCATTAATGACTATGTCTGTACGCCAGCTAGGCCACCATGAGACCAAATGGTACACCTGCACACAATCTAACTGATAGAATCACAATGGAACTCAACTCTCAATATCACAGGATCAAAGGGTCAAATTGCACATGGTTGTAAGACCCTAGTGTCTATGCCTGTACGCCTCTCGAGCCCCCACAAGCCCAGAGGGTAAACCCATACTTAATCAGGGTTTGTAAAGCTGTATGGATCTATGGGTAATCAATTGGGTCCTCGACCCTAAGTACCGTACATCAGTTAGGTCCCTGACCCAAAGTATCATATTGTGTCAGGTCGTGACACTCGACACTGGCACCTCAATATGTATGTAACGGTGGGATGAATCCCTTGTAGGAGAAGGAGTTCCCCTGGCATGACCAATAAGGTATCAGACTCGAAATAGTTGATGTTACGAATCCCTCTAAAAAAGTGACAGTGTCTTAGACCCAAAATGTAGCCAAGTCCTCGACCCAGAATATCAACATGTGCTCGTACCTTCAAATCAACTCCCAAGTCTCATGCACTCAGACATGGCCATTAGAGAGTATAGATCCTAGAGAGCGTCACCCAGGTCTTAGACACTCAGAAATGGCCACTGGAGACTATAGTCGGCGGGAGCCTCATCCAAGTCTCAACATAGGAATTGTTATCCACTCTCTAGTCTATCCGGAGATCTTGTAACATCGTCCCAATCCAAGAATAACATAGCCCAACCTAGTATAACTATCACTCGTCTGAGTCTATAACAAGAATCCCCTGTGTTCGGTAGATATAGCTGGTGCAAAATGACTAACTGTTGTATATAGAAGTATATATGTCACCGACCAATGTAGACGTCCTAGCATACCATGACCCTGTCAACCACAACTACCCATAGTAAATGTTGGAAATTACAATTATATCACAAGTATCCCACAAAACCCAGCCTAAGAGAGTCATATCTATACCAGAATCATGCTACCATATGGTATATAATTAACAAACAGCCTCATGGCTAGCCTATCTCAGTAGCACCAGGCTACACATTCATATAGGTAGGATTTTATCAAGAATACATACCTCTCACAGGGCATTAGCCCATATCTAGCCTTAACTGGGCCTTTCCGTGGTGCCTCAGTACCAGAACTCAGCTAGTATAGTGATTACAACTAGCACAACCATCAATACAGTTATCACAATCACATATTATCATATATGACACATATTTAGTACATCCAACCATATATAACATATATTCAACAACCCAGCCTCTCAACTACTACATAGCATCAACATGGATTACTCACACAGGTAAACAAGGGTCAAGATAGGTATCTATACCAATCATGTGGTGTAAGTTACATTTAACCCCCAATAATTCAACTCATAGCTTAACAATGCTGACAACCACCTAGTATAACATATAGCTATTACAGAGCCAACACTTAAGTATAACTTTTACCATTATTTAATCAGAATATATATAGATTACAGATAATCAGAATCAAGATGACATAATATAGGTTTTTGTGTTAGAGAGCCCAACAAGTCAATCCAACATTTAAAAAGTCCAATATATGTACAAAAGTAACATCATGTCTTGCCTTACCTATATCGTGCACTAACTCACCCTTACATTTTTTATCAAAAGCATAAAAAGCCCAAAAAGTATTAAAACCTGCTAATAAAATGGATGTAGATATCATAGTGTCCAAACAACAATCATAGACTCAATATTATATATATATACACACACACACACACACTCTTTACTTAGTGTTGCCCAAGGAGGGTACCTTTGGCGTGGCCGACACTTGAAGAACCAATACTAATCCTTCAAGAGAACCACTTGGCCTGATCATCACACCATACTCTACAGCGGAAGAATAACTCAATTAACAAGACCTTATATGAAGATAGAAGGCATATCTCTAATATATCACAATTTTCAAAATAGAAGTAAGTTTAGAACATCAACTCCATACTCTATAATCATAGTCTACGAAGCCTCTACTCAGTAGTCTAGATGGTGTCCTGACAGGCCATGAACACCCCAATCAAAGAAAAAAAAAGATAGAATAAATCAAGCTCATAAACAAGGGCTCCTCTGGAGAACATGGAGGCTCGCCAACTCTAAGAAGGTACGGAATCCGAGCCTCAACAGTGCGCATGCTGATATATCTACATCATAAAATGATGTAGGCCCAAAATAGACGTCAGTACATGGAATATACTTTGTATGTAAAATAGCTCAAGAAAAGTAATGCTTGACTCACTTACCTCGGCTCAATGCTCATGCTCACATCTATTTGTGCCACTTTATAGTAAACCATGCTTTTAAAGAAATCTCAGTAAGATAGACTCATTTTGAAATCTCGTGCTCAATCAATTTTGATTAGGAGTCTTGCTTAATAAACATCCTCATCCCACCACCTTTGATTAGGTGATGCACAATAAATCAGCATCGTTGTCACGCCCGCCCTTAACTTGCCACGAAAAAGGGCGATCAACTATCTCTTGGATCCAAAATATATGTCAACTAGCGGGACAAGAGTCGCCAGGCTAGCTGTAATGACTATCCTATGCTAGCAATGTAGTTCTGTGGTTTAAAATAGAAGTTTACTCGTTCCCCGTTCTATGCTCGATACTCATTCGAAGACTAAATATGCTCTAACTCATCAATCATCTCCTCAAACTCAACTCATCAGTCTCAACTCATCAATCATCTCATCAATCTCAACTCATTAATCAATGCAAGAAATCAAACTTGACTCAACTTAATACAGTCATTTAGACTCATCAATTTACTTATCATGTAATGCAAGTAAGATACCATATGTAGTAATTGAAGTGCAATAAATTCAACATATATCTGATGCTTAATCATGCTCAAATTACTCTACTTATATACTCAATCACAACCTCAACCTCAATCTCATTGGTATGCATATAATTCCATAAATGATTCAACCATAAGACTCATGTAGCCAAGTATAAAATACATGTACAACTCTCATGTCAATACTCATGTAATATAGAAATTTTCTCTTGTAATAACATAGGCCCTCATGGTGAATACAAGAATATAGTGTCAAAATAAGAGAAACTTCTCAAAAATCTCAACTCTTCTCAAATCTTGACTCAAGATAATAGAAAGGGTGTGTGAAGAATGGAATCCACACTTTGGTAAGCGCTATATACCTGAAAATCGAAGAATAATCGATCATTGCCCAAATCTTGCTGTTGGGTTGCAAAACCCTAGCTCTTTTCTTCTCTCCTCTTTGATCTCAAAAAAACCCAAGTGTGGAATAATGAATGAATAGCCTTAGGGTTTATCTCAAGTCCTTATACAAGCCTAAAATCCTAAAGGGTTTAAGGGAAAAGTGACTAGAATTGACAAAAATGCCACTCTTAAAATCTACCGACAAGGCCTAAGAGATCCCCTCTACGACTCTTAGTCCTTGCTACGAGTCATAACTGCTCCTCGTAGAAAGGAAGTCTCAAAATCTTGAATCACTGGAAGCTTTTACGAAACCCTTATGTTACGAGTCTTAGTCCTAACTAGGAGTCGTAACTGGCCCCTAGTTGCTGCAAAGGCCCTAAAATGTGAAAAAGTACAACCAACCACGAAATCATCCACTACAAGCCATAGTGCTCTTCACGAGTCGTAACCCCACCTCGTATTTGAAGGGACCTAAAATTCTAAGTTGCTGAAATTCTTTATGAGACCCCTCCGTACGAGTCGTAATCCCCCTCTATGACTCATAATGACCCACGTACGTCTTATCCTTCAACTGTTTCTTAGATTTTTCTCATCACCACCTCAACATCATCTGCGCATTCTTATCCAAATTGGATAGGAGGAATTTAAGGGGTGTTACATTATCTCCCCCTTGGGATCATTCATCGTCGAATGAAGTGAAAGGAGGGATTTAATTAAGGAACGAATCTCCCCATAGACTCTAACAATCGACCAGCTCTCGTCACACTTATGCAATCAACAAATTAGGAATAAGCAAGTAATGAAATTAAATAGTCATCAAATCACATTAATCCTCACTCGGGTTCTGGAACTCTATCGTCTATCATACGGAGAATGAAAGGAGACTTAAGGAATGGAAAGTCAAGAATTCAGAGGGGAAATACTTACCTTAATCTCTCCCATCATCAGCAGGTAAGAATATATGGATATATAACCTTAATGTCCTCCTCCATCTCCCAAATAGCTTCCTCTACGAATTGGTTTGTCTACAATACTTTAACGGATACAACGTCTTTAGTTCTCAACTTGCGAACTTGACCATCAAGTATTTGGATAGAAGTCTCTTTATAACTCAGGCTGCCTCTCACTCCAATACTCTCAATAGGAACAACCAACAGTGCATCTCCCAAACACTTCTAGAGCATGCAAATGTGGAAAACTGGGTGGATGGCCTCTAACTCTGATGGTAGCTCTAACTCATATCCTACATTGCCCACTCTCTTTGTGATCCGATAAGGGCCAATATACCTTGGGCTCAACTTCCCTTTCTTTTTGAATCTCATCACACCTTTCATGGGAGACACTTTCAAATACACCCAGTCATAGAACTCAAACTCTAAGTCTTTCCTTCTAACATTTGTATAAGACTTTTGTCTACTCTGTTCAGTTCTCAACCTCTCTCGAATAATATTCACATTTTCCATAGCTTAAAGACCCAGGTCTGGACCAATCAACTTTGCTTCACCCACTTCAAACTATCCAATCGTCAACCAACACCTCCTCCCATAAAGTGCCTCACATATGGCCATCTGAATACTAGAATGGAAGTTGTTATAGGAAAACTCAATCAAAGGCAAGTGATCATCCTAATTACCTTTAAAGTTAGTAGAACAGGCTCTCAACATATCCTCCAATGTTTGAATAGTGCGCTCTACCTGGCCATCCGTCTGAGGGTGGAAACCTATGCTAAGGATCACCTTCGTACCCAAACCCTTCTGAAAAGATCTCCCAATCTGATCAGTGAATTGAGCTCCTCTATCCAAGATAATAAGTTAGGGTACTCCATGCAATCTAATGATCTCCCTTATATATAACTGGGCATAATCCTTCGCGGTGTCAGTGATCTTGACTGCCAAAAAGTGAGCAGACTTCGTCATCCTGTCAACTATCACCAAAATCGAGTCATGCTTGGGACCTCAGTAAACCAGTGATGAAGCCTATGTTGATCATATCAAATGTCCACTCCAGAATATCAAAGTTCTGAGCCACTCCACATAGCCTTTGGTGCTCAACCTTAACTTGTTGACTATTTGAAACAAATTCAGCAATATCTCATTTTATTCCACTCCATCCTTCAAATCATGGTACATCTTAGTCGACCTTGGGTGCATGGAATACCTGGAACTGTGGGCTTCAACCATGATCCTCTCTCAGACCCCATCAGCACTAAAAAACCACAGTCTACCTTGACACCTCAATACTCCAGCTCCCCCTTTGGAAAAAGCCATTACCTCCTACTTCTGTACATCCCCCTTTATCTGTAATAAGACCGGGTCTTGATCGTGTTTCTCTTTTACCTCCACCACTAGAGATGATGCTGATCAATTTTGTACAAGAACCCCTCCTTCGCCTAAATCCTCTATTTGAACTCCTAGTTGAACCAGTCTATGTACCTATTTGGCTAACTCTCTCTTCTATTCTCCCACATAGGTGGTTTTTTCCATGGACAACCTGCTTAAAACATCAACAACTACATTTTCCTTATCTGGGTGATATAGGATGCTCATATCATAGTCCTTGAGCAACTCAAGCCATCTCCACTACCTTAAGTTGAGCTCTTTCTAGGTGAAGACCTATTGCAGGCTCTTGTGGTCTGTGAATACATCAACATGAGCTCCATACAAATAGTGGCTCCATATCTTGAGAGAATACCAATGTTGCCAACTCTAAGTCATGCGTGGGATAATTTTTCTCATGCACCTTAAGCTGTCTAGAAGCGTAGACAATAACCTTTCCTTTCTACATCAGCACGCATCCCAATCCTACCCTTGAAGCATCGCAGTAGATAACAAATCCATTTCTTCCATCAGGCAAGTTCAACACTGCTGCAGTGATCAACTTCATTTTCAACTCTTGGAAGCTCTTCTCACACTTGTCGAACCATTGAAACTTGACCTTTTCTGAGTCAGTTTAGTAAATAGTGTGGGTAGGGAGGAAAATCCCTTGACAAACCTCCAATAATAGCCAGTCAATCCAAGAAAACTCCGTATATCTATCGGTGAGGTTGGTCAGGGCCATTTTCTGACTGGCTCAATCTTTTAAGTATCCACTCGAATCCCATCTCCAGAAATTACATGATAGAAGAAAGCCACAGATTTGAGCCAAAACTCACACTTGAAAAACTTCATATGTAACTTATTGTCTCGAATTGTCTACAAAGAGATCCTAAGGTGATTGGAAAGCTCCTACTCATCTCTGGAATACACCAAAATATCATCAATAAACACGATCATACACATATCAAGATACTATCAAATTTATGAAGGCTGCGGGTGCATTTATCAACAAAATAGACATTACTAAGAACTCAAGGTGACATTAGAAAATTACAAAAATGAAACGATTCAGTTTGAACCATATTGAGTTTGAAATGTCGTCTTCGGGATATCACATTCTTTTACTTTGAACTGATGATAACCTGATCAGAGGTCTATCTTAGAGAAAATAGTAGCAACTTGAAGTTGGTCAAATAGATCATCAATTCTTAGGAGGGTGTACTTATTCTTGATGGTCACCTCATTCTTCTTTTGCACAAACAAGACTGAAGCACCCCATGGAGAGACACTCGACCTTATGAATCCCTTCTCTAACAAATCCCTCAACTACTCTTTCAATTCTTTCAACTCTGTGGGGGACATCCTATATGGTGAAATAGAGATAGGTTGGGTGACGGGAAGAATATCAAATTCCAAAGTCAATCTCCCTATGTGAGGGACTCTAGGAAAATCCTCAGGAAACAAATTAGAAAACTCGGTCACGATCAGGACATACTCAAGAGTAGAGGGCTCAACATCATCAGACTTAACTCACATGTCGTGGTAGATACACCACTTAGAGATCAATTTGTCGGGCCTTGAGGTTAGAAATAAACTTGCCCTTCGGCAATAGAGTCTCCTCTCCACTCAATAATGGGCTTTTTTGGAACCTGGAATTCAATAGTCCAAGTTCCGTAATCAACAGAGGCATAGCAGGTGATGCCAATCCATACCAAAGATCATGTCAAAATCAACCATCTCCAACTCAATCAAATCAACAAGAGTATCCTTTTAATAGTTGGATACCACACAATCTCTATGGATTCTCTCATCTTGAATAGACTTACCAATAGGAGTATAGACAAAAAATGGCTCAAGAAATCACTCAGGAAGAATCTCAAATCTACTTTGGACATATTGTGTCACAAAAGAGCAGGTTATACCTAGATCAAGTAAAACATAGCAAAGAAAAGTAAATAATCAAAGCATATCAGCCACAACATCTGGTCCAATCTGCAGGTCTTGTCGATTCCCCATCAAGTACAAACGGTTCGTTCCACCACCTGTTCATGGCGCGATACCCCTCTGGTTGACCCTCGCTGGTAGTTCTGTGGTAGGTGTCTAGGGCTTATTGCCCCACATCAGACAATGTCTCTGAAAGTCACTTGATTAGCCACACTTGTAGCAAGCATCTCCTCCACCTCTACACTCTTCCAAATCAATCTTGCCACATTTCCCACAAGGTGGCTTCCCTTTAGAGCCAAGAATCGAACTTGCTTAGGACTGTGCACCTGTGCACTAAATTTAGTCTGACCCTAGGGTCTCTAATCATACCTCTGACTTGGGGCTAGTTCACTGGATAAGGCTGGTGCATAGTTAGAAGAACTCTTCTGAAAATAGGACTTATCTACTTTACTCTACTGGCTCTAACTGAACTAAGGCCCTACTGATCTGGCCTTCTTAATTAAGTGTTTTTCTCTGTCCTTCTTCTTATCCTCCTTCATATGTTGGGCATGGACCATCATTCTGGAGATATACATACCTTGAATCAATAGCGCCACCTTGCACTCCCTCTTCACATGCTTACCCTATCTAGACACAAATTTTCTCTTCCTTGCCCTAATTTCCGAAACCATCTCCCATGCATACATGGAAAGCAAGATGAATTTTATGCTATGCTCTTTAATAGTCATCCCCTTTTTTTTCAGATTCACAAACTCTTCAGCGTTTGCCTCTCTCAACTCCTGAGGAAAGAAGTGATCGAGAAAGGCACTTTCAAACTCATGATAAATAGCGGGAACAACATCATCACCTCGACCCTGTTCCCACTGGTTATACAAAACATTGACCAGACCTTTGAGCTGGTAGGCAACAAGTCAACTCCCTTAGTGTCAGTCGCATTGTCATGCCCCGATTTCACACCCTAGGCATGGTAGGCACCCAAAACCATTTTTGGTCCCAAGCAAACCACTTGTCCTGGCAACTTACTTAATGGAAGACTCAAATGATCATTGATAGGCTTCAAAATAACAAGCTAAGATTATCAAACTGTCTGAATAAACTAAAATGAGAAATATCTCAATAATAACTAAAATAAACTAGAACCGAAGTACTTGACGCGTAGTCTACGGAAGCTCTAACTAGAATAATCTTATCACTACCGAGACAAGCCCCAAAGTAGCCACAATTTAATAAAATACAACAAGGGAAAAACATAGATAACTTCAAACCTCAGATTGAGAAGTGGCCTCACCAATAGCTGAGTAGGTGTCGATCCTCAACGGAACGGCTGCTGAGGGACTCTCACCTGCGTCTGCATCATAAAAGGATGTAAGTCAAAGGACGTCAATATGTGGAATGTGCGATATGTAAAATTGCCAAACTGGAAACTCTGAGTGATGCAATATTTCTCAAAGTAAAATAAGTCATATCTCAACATAAAATGACATAAGTAATAAAAACTCTTTATGCTGATATTAAACATGCTGAAAATTTGTATGTAAATATAACTTTCTTTAACTAGGGGTGTTTCTTAACAACCACCATTATGATATTCATGGTGATACAGCATCTTGCCCATGCTGCCTAAGGCATCCCGTACTTTCCCAGGGTAGGGGACGAAAAATAGGGAAATGGATCCATTCCAAAACTAGGTCATCTCAGTGGCAAAAGAGGAGTTGTACCTTGATACAATCCTATCCTATGTTGGCTACGTAGTTTATGAGTTCAAGTTATTAATTCTACTCTCACTCATATCGGTGCTCAATACTACTCCCAAAATACTTTTAAATTGCTCAGAACTTAAAGAGTAAGACTTCTCAAAATTCCTTCTTAATCTTTTGGGACTTAAGCCACTTTAGCTTTTATTAAACTTTGCTAAACTCATCTCACTCTCTTTGACTGAATTTGTATCAACAGAAAGTGTTTTAAAAATCTTATCTTTATTCTCAATTACCGTGCAAGCATAGAACTTAAGTACTTCGTAAACTTAGCCCAAAACTGTGCATATGCTAGTTTTTCTTTTCTTGAAATAGATAGAAGATCCTCATGAATATAAGAATAATTGTAAATATCGTTCAATAGCTTAACCTCATGCTAAAATCAGTAAAAGACATGATTCTGTATCAAGAAGAATGCATGAACAACCTTTAGATGAAATTAACTATTACTAGAGGAAATCTTGATTTCACATTGTAAACATGATCTTGGGTAGAACATGGGGATTTTATATTCTAAAATAATAATAGGATAATCTTTAGAAAGCTTTATATACTTGAGGAATGAGTTCTTGGGAGAATTTAAGAGATTCTTGAAAGCCCTAGCTGGGTTCTTGGTTCAACGCTTTGGGTTTTCTTGAAATTGTTCTAACTTTAATGAAGAAGGTGGTGTGTTTTTATGAATTAATTAGGTGAAAACATACTAAATAAGGATTAAGTGGAGTGGAAAAAGTCGGAACTACCCTTCCTTAAATAAAAGAAAAAGAAACCTGTATGATACAACATGCCCGCATTGTGCCAGGGGTGCGGACATGTGTGTTTTTACTATTTTTCACGAATTCCAGCTTCCCGTCGAAAACATGAAAGAAAAATTAAGTGTGGTTCCGCATCCCAGGTGCGTCGCACCCTAGGCGCGGACCGTCACCGTTCGGAATCAATTAGAAAAATTTTATTTTGGCTCGGTTGCTCTAAAATCCGGTTTTTACCATTTACCCACTCAATTTTTTTGCTAATTACAAATCCAGTCTTGAATTTGCGAACGGAGCATGTGAAGACGTGTTATGCGCATGGTTCCTTTCTAGGGTTATTTTGGTAATTTTGTCAAGTGTCACAGTATCTCCCCCTTGGGATCATGCATCCTTGAATGATAATGATATGCAAATATTTGGCTCAAGACAACAAGATTACTAAAGTTAAACAAGCATAAGTATTCAAAATCATTTATAAAATTTATCTTGAAGATCCTCATTTAGGCCAACGAACAAGTGTGGATATTTGGCGTTCATATCTTCCTCTACCTCCCATGTGGCTTCTTCAACGAATTGGTTTATCCACAATACTTTTATCGAAGCAATCTCCTTTGTCCTCAATTTTCCAAACTTGTCAGTATAGTATCTGCACCAGGACTTCTTCATAGGACAAATTATCTTTAATCCCAACATTTCAACAGGGAAAACTAGAAAGGGACCTTCCAAGCATTTCTTAAGCATGGAAATATGGAATACCGGATGTATAGCCTTCAACTCTATTGGTAATTCTAACTCGTACGCAACACTACCAACCCTTCTCGAAATTTGATAAGGACCAAGATATCATGGACTGAGCTTCCCCTTTTTCCCGAATCTCATGACCCCTTTTATCGGTGATACCTTCATGTACACCCAATCACCTACCTCAAATTCCAAATCTCTCCTCCTAACATCAATGTAAGACTTTTTTCGACTCCAGGCTGTCTTTAACCATTCTTGAATAACTTTCACCTTCTCCACAGCCTGGTGGACTAGGTCAGGTCCTCCCAATCATGCCTCACCAACTTCAAACCACTCAATGGGTAATCTACATCTTCTACCATAAAGGGGCTCATACGGTGCCATCTGTATGCTAGCCTGAAAACTGTTATTATAGGTAAACTCAATCAAGGGTAAGTGCTCATCATAATTACTTTTAAAATCTGTCACACACGCCCTCAACATATCCTCAAGTGTCTGTATGGTTCGCTTCGCTTGCCCGTCTGTCTGTGGATGAAAAGTTGTTCTAAGATTCACTTTTGTACCAAGCCCTTTCTAAAAGGACTTCCAAAATTGCGCTGTGAGCTAAGCTCATCTGTTTGAAATGATGGATATAGGGACCCCGTGCAGCCTAACAATCTCTTTAAGAGAAAGTCTGGCATAGTCCTCAGTTGTATCAGTCGTCTTTACAGGGAGAAAGTCAGCTGACTTGGTCATTCTGTCTACTATCACCTATATTGAATCAAGTTGTCTACAGGGTCGAGGTAAACCTATCACAAAGTACATTTTAATCATCTCCCACTTCCATTTTGGAATTTCAATATTATGGGCCACACCACAAGGTCTTTGGTGCTCTACCTTAACTTGATGGCAATTCAAGCATCTAGACACAAACTCTGCAATGGCCCTCTTCATACAACCCCACCAATAGACTTCTTGTAAATCTCTATACACTTTTGTTTCCCCTGGGTTAATAGAGTATCTGGCATTGTGAGCATCAACCTAAGATCCTATCTCTAAGGCCATTGACACTTGCACACACAAACCTGCCTTGGTATCTCAGGACCCCATCTCCCCTTTTTGCTAACACTTTTTTTTCTCAGTATCTTCTTTCAATTGATTAAGGATAGTATCCCTATCTTGGTTTTCTTTCACCTCCACCACCAATGATGAATCTTCCCCATTTCTGATAATAGCACCACCTTCGTCGAAATCTGCAATTTGCACCCCCAAACAGGTTTGTCTATGCACCTCCTTGGCCAATTCTTTCTTTTCGTCCTCAACGTGAGAAGTTATCCCCATGGTCAACTTGATAAGAGCATTAGCAACTATATTATCATTACATGGGTGATAGAAGACGCTCATGTCATAGTCTTTCAACACCTCTAACCACCCCTTATGCTTCAAATTTAGCTCCTTCTGGCTGAATACATACTGCAAGCTCTTGTGGTCCGTAAATACATCTATGTGCCCACCATAAATATAATGTCTCTAAATCTTTAGAGAAAATACCACGGTAGCAAGCTCAAGATCATGAGTTGGTTAATTCTTCTCATGAGTTTTAAGCTGTCTTGAAGCATATGCTATCACCTTGCCTCTCTGCATCAATACGCATCCCAACCCAACTCTGGAAGCATCGCAATACACCACAAAGCCATCAGCTCCTTCAGGTAGGGATAAGACCGGGGTTGTGTTCAGCCTGGTTTTCAACTCTTGGAAACTCTTCTTACAAGCTTCTGACCATTCAAACATAGCCTTCTTTTGAATGAGCTAAGTCAATGGAGCTGAGATAGAAGAAAATCCATCTACAAATCGTCTGTAGTAACCCGCCAAGCCCAAGAAACTCATTATCTCTGTTGGAGTTGTGGGCATTGGCCAATTCTTTACTGCCTCAATCTTTCGGGAATCAACTTGAATGCCTTCACCAGACACTACATGCCCCCAAAAATGCCATGGATGCCAACCAGAACTCACATTTGAAAAATTTTGCATATAATTACTGATCCTTAAGGGTCTGAAGGATAATTCTAAGATGGTCAGCATGCTCTTCCTTGTTACGAGAATGGATTAGGATGTCATCTATGAACACAATAACAAACATATCTAGGTACGGCCTCAACACCCTATTCATAAGATCCATGAAAGCTGCTGGTGCATTTGTCAGTCCAAAAGATATCACCAAGAACTCAAAATGACCATAGCGGGTTCTGAAAGTTGTCTTAGGAATGTCTATTTGTCTAACGTTAAAAATAAGCTGATGGTACCTAGACCTGAGGTCTATCTTAGAGAAAGAAGCAGCACCCTGAAGTTGGTCGAATAGGTCATCAATTCTTAGAAGAGGATACTTATTCTTGATAGTGACCTTATTCAACTAACGGTAGTCTATGAACATTCGAAGAAAATCATCTTTTTTGTGCATGAAGAGAATTGGAGCACCCCAAGGTGATACGCTTGGTCTAATGAAACCCTTATCTAAGAGATTTTCCAACTTCACCTTCAACTCTTTTAGCTTCGAAGGAGCCCTACGATACGGAGGAATGGATATGGGCTGAGTATCTGGGAGAGTATCTATCCGAAGTCTATCTCCCTATCAGGAGGGACTCCGAGAAGATCCTCAGGAAAGACTTTTGGGAACTCATTCACAACTAGGAAAGACTAAAGAGATGGTGCCTCGGCATGATAATCCTGAACTCTGACTAGGTGGTATATGTTGCCTTTAGAAATTAACTTTCTGGCTTTAAGATATGAGACAAACTGACCCTTATGAAAAACTAAGCTACCCCTCCACTCTAAGACTGGTTCATTAGGAAATTGAAATTTGACTACCCTGGTTATGCAATCTATGGAGGCATAACCAACATGAAGCCAATCCATGCCTAGGATGACATCGAAATCTACCATGTCTAGCTCAACCAAATCAGCTACAATTTTCTTGTTATAAACTGATACTGGCAGCCCCTACAAATTCTTTGGGCTAGTATAAACTCTCCAGTAGTTGTGGAAACACTAAAAGGCTCAAGAAGACATTTTGGACTGACCCCAAGCTTCATAGCTACATAGGGAGTCACAAATGACAATGTGGCACCTGGATCTAACAATGCATAGACATCATAATTAAAGATTTTGAGCATACAGCTAACCACATCTGGTGAGTTCTCTTGCTCCTATCTGGTGGCCATGGTATATAAGTGGTTTGTTCCCCCGCTTGCTTCTGATGTAGTGCCCCTGTGAATCGGCTTGCCGTGTGATGCTGATGAAACTGGTTGTGATCTATTATCTCTCATGTTCTGCCTCCCCATAGGACAATCCTTCAAGAAGTGCCACACCTGACCATATTTAAAACAACCATTTGTGCCCATAAGGCACTCTCCTGGATGAGATCTGCCACACTTACCACAAACAGGATAATGAGTCGATTCTTGAGCTATGCTACCCTGTCACTGGCTACCCAGGAACCTACGGTTCTAGGATCCCTACTCATTCCTGGCCCTCGGTGTAGGTGCACTAGCAGATGAAGGTGCTGGTTTAGATATCATTGGCTAAAAGGATGAGTGATTTCCACATCCAGCCCCCCTCTTACCTGTCTCCTGGCCTGATATCTTGGCCCTCTTGCTCCTGAACTCTTCCCTATCCTACATCTTCTTCTCCTCTACCTGTTGCACATAAGTCATCAAGAGAGCTATGTCCATATTCCAAATCAGTATAGCATTGCTACCCTCTCTCTTAGTCATCCAAAAGAGTCTTGACACAAACAGTTCCATCCTAGTACGCATGTCTTCCACCATAGTTAGAGTGTAAAGGGATAGCTAAGTAAACTTGAGGTTGTACTCCTCCACACTCATCTTTTTTACTTCAGATTTAGAAATTCTCTTGCCTTAGTTTGCCTCAACTCTTTGGGGAAGTATTGTCCCATAAAGGCCTCCTCAAACACCACCTAACTCAAAGATAGTGCCATTTCTGCCCTGTCTCCTTTCCACTGATCAAACCAGAATCTAGCTACTCCTTTGAGCTAGTAGGCATCCAACTCTACCCACTCAACATCATATATTTGCATGACCTGAAACACTTTCTAGAGCTCCTCAATAAAGTTCTCATGATCCTCCTTCACATAAGACCCCGTGAATTTAAGTGGGTTCATCCTCAGAAACTCACCAACCCTAGCGGTTTCCGCTCCATCATTCCTACCATCTCCCTGGTGACCCTCCCTGAGTAGTGATTGCCTACGCCAAAGTCTAGATGGCCGCATTGGAAATGTCTGCTTGTTGTGGCTGCTCGACAAGCATACCTGGAGCTCTAGGTCCCTCAGAAATCGGGTCAAGCTAGTTGGCATATCTCCTGGTTAGGGGCCTTCTGCCCCTCACTGGTCTATCAGCTTTGCATGGAGGCATGATATGAAAATCACAGCGAGACCACACGAGTTAGGAGGGACTTAACAAAGGTAAACTCTAAAGCACGAAAAGAAATAACAATTGATAGTAACACTTTCTATTGCCCTATAGCCTCCCCATTATAGATGTGGAGCACTTCACACCCATAATACGAGCTCTACTAGACACGGTTCCATAGACTCCCTAGGACTCTAGAACTCTGGGCTCTAATACCAAGTTTGTCATGCACCGAGTTTACACCCTAGGCATGGCCGGCACCCAGAACCATTTCTGGTCCCAAGCGAACCACTTGGCCTGGCTACTTACTCAGTGGAAGACTCAAACAATCGTGGAAAAGCTTCAAAATTACAAGCTAAGACTATCAAATTGTCTGAATAAACTGAAATGAGAAATATCTCAATAATAACTTACATAAATAAGAACTAAACTACTTTACATATAGTCTATGGAACCTCTAACTGGAATAATATGAATGACTATCAAGACAGGCCTCAAAGTAGCCACAATTGAATAAAATACTGTAAGGGAAAAACATAGATAACTCCAAGCCTCAGACTGAGAAGAGGCCTCACCAATAGCTGAGTAAGTGTTTGATCCTCAATGGAGCGGCTGCTGAGGGACCCTGTCACCTGCGTCTATGTCATAAAATAATGTGTGTTCTAAGGATGTCAGTACATGGAATGTGTGGTATCTAAAATGGACAATGGAAACTTAGAGTGATACAATATTTCTCAAATAAAATAAGTCATATCTCAACGTAAAATGACATAAGTAACAAATATTATGTGTGCTGAAAATCTATATGTAAACATAACTTGCTTTAACTTGGGGAGTTTCTCTAACCGATAACTACCACACGATCTTCGTCATGATATAGAGTCTTTCCCACGCTGCCAGAGCCATCTCGTACTTTGCTGGGGTAAGGGACGAAAACTAAGGGAGTGGATCCATCCCAAAACTTGGCCATCTCAGTGGCAAGTGAGGAGTTGTACCTTGGTATAAACCTATCCTATGCTGGCTACATAGTTTATGAGTTCAAGTTATTAATTCTACTCTCGCTCATATCGATGCTCAATACTACTCTAAAAATACTTTTATAATGCTCAGAACTTAAAGAGTAAAACTTCTCATAATACCTTCTTTATCTTTTGGGACTTAGCCTACTTTAGCTCTCCAAAAACTTTGCTAAACTCATCTCATTCTCATTGACTGAATTTGTATTAACACACAGTGTTTTAAAAATCTTATCTTTATTCTCAATTAGCATCCAAGCATAAAACTTAAGTACTTCGGAAACTAATCCTAATACTGTGCATATGCTAGTTTTTCTTTTCTTGAAATAGATAGAAATCCTCATGAATATAACAGTTACTATAAATCTTGTTCAATAGTTTAACCTCATGCTAAAATCAGTAAAAGACATAATTTTGTATCAACAAAAATGCATGAACAACCTTTAGATGAAATTAACTAGTACTGGAGGAAATCTTAATTTCATATTGTAAACATGATCTTGGGTAGACCCTGGGATTTCAGATACTAAAATAATAATAGGATTACCTTTGGAGGGCCTTATATACCTGAGGAATGAGTTCTTGGGAGAAGTGAATAGATTCTTGAAAGCCTTAGCTAGCTTCTTGGTTCTACGCTTTGGGTTTTCTTGAAATTGTTCTAACATTAATAAAGAAGGTAATGAGTTCTTTTAAATTAATTAGGTGAAAATCGACTAAATAAGCTTTAAGGATGGTGGAAAATGTCGAAACTATCCTTTCATAAATAAAAGAAAAAGAAACCTGACTGATACGACATCTTTGTGTCGCGGACATGAGTATTTTTGCTATTTTTCACGAATTCGAGCTTCCTGTCAAAAACTTGAAAGAAAATTTAAGTGTGGTTCCGTGTCCCAGGTGCATCACGCCCTGGGCGTGGACCCTCACTATCCAGAATTAATTAGCGAAAATTCTATTTTGACTCGGTTGCTCTAAAATCAGGTTTTTACCATCTTCCCACTCAATTTTTTGCGCTGGTCAAAAATTCAATCTCGGATTTGCGAATGGAGCATGGGAAGGTGTGTTACACGCATGGTTACTTTCTAGGGGTATTTTGGTAATTTCGATAGGTGTCACATGCATGCATAGTCTTTAGCACCTTCCACATCTTATCAATGAAATTTTGAGGGTCCTCCTCAACGTTGGACCCAATGTAAACAGGTGGGTTCATCCTCAAAAAGTGTCTCAGTCTAGAGGAAATTGTGGACTCGTAAGAGATAGAACTAAGGGCTAGTGAACCCTAGGTCCCACTCTAGGAAGCTACCAACTGAGTGAGCAAAGCAATGGATCCTTAAAAGTCAGCCTCTGAAGTAGGAGCACATGGAGCTGTGGTAGGAGCACATGGAGCTGTAGGTGTCACAGGAACACCAGCAGTCCTGAGCGATCAACTTCAACCCCTTACCTCCACCTGAGGACGTATCTCGGGAGTAGTGTTCTCAAAAATGCTAGCTGAAACATTCCTATGGGCTTTTGTGCTTTTAGGAGGCATGATCTGCAATTGTGTAACGCATGAACTAGAAAAGGAATTTTATAGAGTTTTCAACTCTATCGTACGAACTCAAATCAGAAGAAAAGGGTAAAAGTTCCTAATGTCCTGTAGCCCATCGTTTATGAAGTGTGATGCATAACACACTCTTAAACAAGACTATACTAGACACGGCTTCAGACTCCCAAGGACTCCTGAACTCTGTGCTTTGACACCAAGTTTGTCAAGCCCCGGGAGGTTACCCTTAAGCGTAGCCGGCACTTGAAGAACCATTACTGATCCTTCAGGAGAACCACTTGGCCTCCTCGTCACAGCACACTCAACAATAGAAGAGTAGATCAATAAAGAAGGGCCTCATATGAAGATATAAGGAATATCTCTAATATATAATAGTTTTCAAAATAGAAGTAAGTTTAGATACATCAACCCCATGCTCTATACTCATAGTCTTTTGAAACCTCCACTCAGCAGTCTAAATGATTTCATGACAGGCCATGAACACCCCCAATCAAAGAAAAAGACAGACTAAATCCATCTCATAAACAAGGGCTCCTCCAGAGAACAAGGAAGTCTCACCAACTCTGAGAATGTACCGAATTCGGGCCTCAACATGTGTGTGATGAGATCCTCTATCTATTGTATCTGCATCATAAAAAGATGCAGGCCTAAAATAGACATCAGTACATGGAAAATACTAATGTGTAAAATAGCTCAAGAAAAGTAAGGCTCGACTCGCTCACCATGACTCAATGCTCATGCTTAAATCTATTTGTGCAAGTTTAGAGTAAATCATGCTTTTTAAGAAATATCAGTAAAATAGACTCATTTTGAAATCTTGTTTTCAATTAATGTTGCTTGGGAATTTCTCTTAACTGACATCCTCATGCCACCACCTTTAATTAGGTGATGTACAACGAATCAACATTGTTTCCATGCCCACCCTTAACATTCCATGGAAAAGGGCGATTAACTCTCTCTTGGATCCAAAATATATGTCCACTGGCAAGACAAGAGTCGTCACGCTAGCTATAACGACTATCCTACGCTGGCAACATAGTTCTGTGGGTTAAAATAGAACTTTACTCGCTCCCCGCTCGGTGCTTGATACTCCTCCCAAGAATAAAATATGCTCAACTCATCAATCATCTCATCATTCTCAACTCATCAGTCTCAACTCATCAATCAATGCAAGAAATCAAACTTGACTCGGCTTAATATAGTTATTTAGACTCATCAATTTACTCATCATGTAATTCTAGTAAGATATCATGTGTAGTAGTGTAAGTTCCATAAATACAACATACATCTCATGCTCAATCATGCTCAAATTACTCAACTCATGTACTCAATCTCAACCTCAACTTCAATCTCATTGGTATGCACAGAACTTCATAAATCATGCAATTGTAAGACTATGTAGCAAAGTATAAAATACATGTATAAATCTCATGTCAATACTCATGTAATATAGAAACTTCTCATGTAATAACATAGGTCCTCATGGTGAATACAAGAATATAGTATCAAAAATAGGAGAAATTTCTCAAAAATCTCAACTCTTCTCAACTCTTGCCTCAAGATAATGGAAAGGACATGTGAAGAAAGGAATCCACACTTTGGTAAGCATCACATACTTGGAAATCGAAGAATAATCGATCCTTGCCCAAATCTTGTCGTTAGATTACAAACCCTAAGCTTTTTTCTTCTCTACTCTTTGTTCTCAAGAAAATCCAAGTAAGGAATGAGGAATGAATGGCCTTAGGGTTCATCTCAAGGCTTTATACAAGCCTAAAATCATGAAGGATTTGATGGAAAAGGGATTGGAATAGACAAAAAGGCCTAACTTAAAATCTACGGAAAGGGCCTACGAAACCTCATCTACGACTCTTAGTGCTCACTACGAGTCGTTACTGCTCCTCGTAGAAAGGAAGTCTCAAAACCTTGAATCACTGGAAGCCTTTACAAAACCCCTCTAGTCTGAGTCGTAGTCGTCATTACGAGTCGTAACTGGCCACTCGTAGCTGCAAAGGTCCTAAAATGTGAAACATTGGAACCAGCCAGAAAACCATCCATTATGAGTCGTGCTGCTCTTTATGAGTTAAAACCCCACCTTGTATCTGAAGTATCATGAAATTCTAAGTTGTTGAAAATGTCTACGAGACCCCTCTGTACGAGTCGTAATCCCCCTCTATGACTCCTAGTGACCCTCATAGTTCCAATCCTCTAGCGTTTTCTCTAAATTTTCTCATCAGCACCTCAACATCATCTGCGCATTCTCATCGAAATCAGATAGGAGGAATTCAAGGGGTGTTACATTATCTCACCCATCGGATTATTCTTCCTCGAATAAAGAGAAAGGTAGGATTTAGATTAAGGTACGAATCTCCCTATGGAATCTAACAATCAGCCAGCTCTCATCACAATCATGCAATCAACAAATTAGGGATTATCAAGTAATGAAATCAAATACTCATCAAATCACATCAATCCTCACTTGGACTCTAGAACTCTATCGTCTATCATATGGAGAATGAAAGGAGACTCAAGGAATGGAAAGTTAAGAACTTAGAGGGGATATACTTACCTTTAGCTCTCTCATCATTAGTAGGCAAGAATAATTAGGGATATCTGGCCTTCATGTCCTCCTCTGCCTCCCAAGTAGCTTCCTCTACGAATTGGTTCCTCTATAATACTTTAACGGATGCAACCTCTTTAGTTCTCAACTTGTGAACCTAACGATCAAGGATTTGGACAGAAATCTTTTCATAACTCAGTTGTCTCTCACTCCAATACTTTCAATAGGCACAACCAATGGTAGATCTCCCAAACACTTCTTGAGCATGGAAATGTGGAAAATTGGGTGGATAGCCTCTAACTCTGATGGTTGCTCTAACTCATATGCCACATTACTCACTCTCTTTATGATATGATAAGGTCCAATATATCTCAGGCTCAACTTCCCTTGCTTTTTGAATCTCATCACATCCTTCATGGGTGACAATTTCAAGTACACCTTATCATTAACCTCAAACTCTAAGTCTTTCCTTCTAACATTTGTATAGGACTTCTGTCTACTCTTTACAGTACTCAACCTCTCTCAAATAATCATCACTTTTCCATAGCTTTAAGAACCAAGTCTACACCAATCAACTCTGCTTAACCTACTTCAAACAATCCAGTCGGCGACCTACACCTCCTCCCATAAAGTGCCTCACATAGGGCCATCTAAATACTTGAATGGAAGCTATTGTTCTAGGCAAATGCAATCAAAGGCAAGTGGTCATCCCAATTTCCTTTAATGTCAGTGTCACAGTCTCTCAATATATCCTATAAGGTCTGAATAGTGCGCTCTGCCTGGCCATCCATCTGAGGGTGTAAAGTTGTGCTAAGGGGCACCATCGTACCCAAAGCCTTCTGAAAAGATCTCCAAAACTGGATGGTGAATTCAGCTCCTCTACCGAGATAATAGATAAGGGTACTCCATGCAATCTGACGATTTCCCTTATATATAACTAGGCATAATCCTCCGTGGTGTCAGTTATCTTGACTACAAAAAACTGAACAGACTTAGTCATCTTGTAAACTATCACCCAAATTGAGTCATGCTGTCTGCGAGACCTCGGTAAACTCATCAATCTAAAATCATAAGTCTCAACTCATCAATCATCTCATCAGTCTCAACTCATCAATCTTAACTCATCAATCAATGCAAGAAATCAGACTTGACTGAACTCAATATAGTCATTTAGACTCATCAATTTACTCATCATGTAATGCAAGTAAGATACCATGCATAGTGATATAAGCGCCATAACTGCAACATACATCTCATGCTCAATCATGCTCAAATTACTCAACTCATGTACTCAATCTCAACCTCACCCTCAATCTCATTAGTATGCAGAGAATTTCATAAATCATGCAACTGTAAGACTCATGTAGCCAAGTATAAAATACATGTAAAAGTCTCATGTCAATACTCATGTAATATAGAAATTTTCTCATGTAATAACATAGGACCTCATGGTGAATATAAGAATATAGTATCAAAATAGGAGAAATTTCTCAAAAATGCTTTCTCAAATCTTGACTCAAGATAATAGAAAGGGCATGTGAAGAAAGGAATCCACACTTTGATAAGCCTAGCATACCTGAAATAAGAATAATCGATCCTCGCCCAAATCTTGCCCTTGATTGCAAAACCCTAGCTTTTTGCTTCTCTCCTCTTTGTTTTCAAGAAGACCCAAGTGTGGAATAAGGATTGAATGGCCTTAGGGTCCATCTAAGGCTTTATACAAGCCTAAGATTGTGAAGGGTTTAATGGAAAAGGGACTGGAATGGAAAAAAATAGCCCTCTTAAACTCTATCGACAGGGCTTACTACCAGTCATAACTGCTTCTCATAGAAAAGAAGTCTCAAAATATTGAATCACAGGAAGCCTTTACAAAACCCCCTCTGTTACATGTCATAGTCCTCACTACGAGTTGTAACTGGCCCCTTGTAGCTGCATAGGCCTTGAAATATGAAACACTGTAACCAGCCACGAAACTATCCGCTATGAGTCATAATCCCACCTCATATCTGAAGGGTCCTGAAATTCTAAGTTGCTGAAATTCTCTACGAGACCCCTCTGTAAGGGTCATAATCCCCCTCTAAACTCATAGTAACCCTCGTAGGTTCGATCCTTTACCTTTTCTCAGTATTTTCTCATCAACACCTCAACATCATCTGTGTATTCTCATCAAATCATATAGGAGGAATTTAAAGGGTGTTACACTTAGGGACCTCCAATATCAAAAGGTCCCTCACTATACACTTCAACTTAGTATAGAGGTAAAGAAAATCTAGCCTACTCGGAAGGTGATCCCTTGTTTTCCTTATTAGTCCACTAAAGTTGTTCTCTTTCCTGTCATCTCCTACACTACTCAACTCTCAAAACATAAGTCACAAGGTCATTATGGCTGATTTGGATGTAAAATCTTAGGAAACAGGTGAAATTACATCAATCACAACTAAAAATGGGGAAATGGGGCTCACACTCAAAATACCAAACCAACCCCGTAAAATAACCCCTACATCACTCCAAGTCCATATCTAGAAATAGAGCCCAAAACAAACCTTAAAAGATAGAGAAATGACTCAAAAATGAAGTGTTTCTTATTGGAAAATTATTTCATACATAATTTCTCAATCAAAATCCAGAAAAATACAGCCAAATTAACAAGATCCAAGCATTCCAAAATGTTGCTCTTGGAAAATAGAATAATGTAGACAGAAATTTGACTTAATTATGTTGAGAAATGATTGAAATATGTCAATGTAAATTTTTTCACTCACATCCAAACACAACTAGTTAAAAATAGAGATTTTACCTCAAAATACGCATCAAAATTGGAATCTGACACTTCCACAACATCTGTCATGAAAATCCATACAATGCATTCTTTTGAATCAATTAGATCGAATAGAAAATGAGCTCAGAATCATGGTGTGAATTTGAATAGATTGTGGTGATTTGGAGTAACGTCGAAAGGGGAAGGCTTCGGATTTAACTTGATTCGGGACGTTATCTATGGTAAGTGGAGTTCTAACCTATTGCTAAGTATGATTGAATCTTGTATTCTTCTTTGTGCATGCTATTGAGTACTTTAGGGTAGAATTATATCATGTTAGGCTTTGATCATGAGATACGGTTTGAATAATTGCCTATATAGTGATTATTAGTTTGTGGATTAATTGTGGATTTGTGTCACATATATATGTATGATCTTATGGGTTGTTTAATTTTGATGATGAGATGAATCTTATATTGTGATACTACTGAGGCATTGATGACATTGATACTTTGGCAATATTGAGATCATCATGGTATTGACACTATGATATCACATAAATCATGCATTTTGCATCCTCTATTATTTGTGCATTTAATACTTGTAATGGCTACGACAGAGAGATAAGTAAGGTAACATGTGGGTTGGTGGCAAAGCTCTCTACTTGTCAAGCCAGGGTAAAATGTATATGGTTCGAGGTTATTCCCAGGTGGGTCCTAGGTCATTTCCGCACGGGTGAGCATTGACCGAGGTCTTTGCGAGTAATGTTCATGGACACATAGTCCTTGTGTGGCCCTATAGGTTTCGATCTGATGCAATTGGCGGATAAGTATCATAGGACAGCCATGCATTATTATGTGACACTGCATCGCATCATTTACGTATCATGGCATGTTCTCCATCTCATATCACATCTTTTTGGCATTACTATTATTTTTCTTAGGAAACTATAAACTTACTGTGTAATTGACTAGTGTAACTGTTGGACCTCTCTCTCTCGCTCTCTCTCCCTCTCTCTCTCTCTATATATATGTGTGTGTGTTTGTGTATGTGTGAGTGTGTGTGTGTGTGTGTGAGAGAGAGAGAGAGAGAGAGTGAGAGTGAGAGAGAGAGAGAGAGAGTGAGAGAGAGAGAGTTGGAGATATTATGTCTGTGATGAGTATATCTATTTTATTGTGAAATGTATATTCTATTGTGCTGGGACATATCTGAGTGCAGGATTGTAGTTCGGTGGTATGTGGTTTTGTCACGACCCCACCGAGGGCCGTGACCTGTGCCCGTTAGGGACACCCACTCATGCATAAACATAATCATCCCAAT
>JAPFFP010049641.1:0-31505 GCA_026153255.1 Solanum medicagineum
AAGATGTATTGCAGGCTCTTATGATCAGTATATATATCAACATGAACCCCATACAAATAGTGGCGCCATATTTTCAGAGCAAATACAACTGTTGTTAGCTCAAGATCATGTGTTGGATAGTTTTTCTCATGCAGTCGTAGCTGTCTAGATGCATAAGCAATCCCCCTACTATGCTATGTCAATACACACCCTAAGACAACTCCTGAAGTATCACAGTACACTACATACCCCTCAGTGCCTTCTCGGGTACTAGTACAGGTGCATAAGTTAGCTTATTTTTCAGCTCCTGGAAGCTCCTTTCACATGCATCATTCCATAAGAACTTGGTTGCTTTATGTCTCAACTTTGTTAGAGGTGTAGAAACAGAAGAAAAATTTTCAACAAACATTCTGTAATAACCTGCCAACCCAACAAAGCTCCGAACTTCCATGGGTGTCGTAGGCCTTGGCCAATCTTTCATAGCCTTTAACTTCTGTGAATCAACACTTATTCCCTCATCAGACACAATATGACCCAAGAATGCCACTAAGTTTAGCCAAAATTCACATTTAGAAAATTTGGCATACAACTATCGATCACGAAGAACCTGTAACACTTGTCATAAGTGATTTGCGTGGTCCTATTCTGATCTTGAATATACCAAAATATCATCTATAAATACTATCACGAACAAATCCAAGAATGTCTTGAATACCCTATTCATCAAATCCATAAAAATTACTGGTGCATTCGTTAGCCCAAATGACATAACAAGAAATTCAAAGTGACCATATCATGTTCTGAAAGCAGTCTTAGGTATATCTTCCTCCTTCACCCTCACTTGGTGATAACCTGATCTCAAATCAATTTTTGAAAAGCATTTGGCACCCTGTAGCTGATCAAATAAATCATCAATCCAAGGGAGGGTGTATTTATTCTTAATTGTCACCCTATTCTATTATCGGTAGTCGATAGACATTCTCAAGGTTCCATCCTTTTTACATACAAATAACATTGGTGCACCACATGGGGACACACTAGGTCTTATAAAACCCTTCTCCAATAAGTCTTTTAACTGCTCTTCTAATTCATGCAATTCTGTCGGGGCCATTCTATATGGAGGAATGGAAATAGGTTGAGTTCCTGGAAGTAAGTCAATACCAAAATCTACTTCTCATTCTGGAGGTAAGCCTAGAAGTTCTTTAGGGAACACATCAACGAATTCATTCACTACCGGAACTGATTGAAGAGTTGGCAATTCTGCCTCCATATCCCTTACTCTAACTAAATAACATATATAACCCTTAGACATCATCTTTCTAGCCTTGAAATAAGAGATAAACTTTCCCTTTGGCGCCCCAATGTTGCCTTCTCATTCAAGGACTGCCTCATTTGGAAAGTGAAACTATACTTTCTTAGTTTGGCAATCCATGGTGGCATAGCAAGAAGCTAACCCATCCATGCCTATTATGACATCAAATTCCACCATTTCTAGCTCAATAAGGTCAACCATTGTGTCACGATTACAAATAGTTACTACACCGTCATAATAAATCCTTCTAGCGATAATAGATTCATTAGTTGGTGTAGACACTTCAAATGGTTTGTTCAATAATTTGGGTGTTCTCTTAAGCTTCCCAGCAACTAGTGGGGTATGTATGATAGTGTACAACCAGGGTCAATTAGTGCATATACATTATGTGAAAAGATGGATAATGTACCTGTGACCACATCAGGTGAAGCTTCCAAATTTCGCTGACTCCCCAAAGCATAAGTGCGATTTTGGACTCCACTAGAGCTAGCTGCCCTCTAACACCTCTACCATGACCGATAAGTGCTTGTTAACCCCTACATAATGGAGGAACTAACAATGATGATGCAACAGCTGATCCAATAGGTTGTGCTATATCACCCATACGTCTCCTCGGGCAATCTCTCATCATATGCCCTGGCGCACCACACTAATAACAAGCGTTTGTCCCAATACAACATATACCTGAATGACTTCTTCCCCTCTGTTCACAAGGCTGCATAGGGGTCATCTGCTGGCCTACTGAATATCTCGTTATCTGGGCACCTTGCCCTTCGCTTCTTGGACCAAGCTGATTTCTCCTAGTCCCCTGAAGTTATGGTGGAGCACTGGCTACAGGGTAGGGGAATGATAGCCTAGGCAGTCTATTAGAAAACTGAGGCCTAAGCTCACCTTAGGATGGTGTAAACTACCCTGTAGACCTGGCCCTCTTGGATTGCGCCCTTTCTAACTCTTGTGTCCTTCTCCTTTGCCTCTGATCCTCCAATTTCTATGCAAAAGTTTGCATTCTCGCTATGTCCATGTCTTTGTTCAAGGAAGCAATGGTACAGTCTCTGACCAGATACGTATCCAATCTATCCACATATCGATGATCTCTATGCCATAGTAGCAACTACATTAGAAGCATACCTGGCCAGGGAATTAAATTGAAGGTTGTACTCCCTCACACTCACAATCCCTTGGTGGAGGTTCAAGAACTGATCTACACGTGCCTCTCAGATCTCTTATGGCAAGTAATGGTCAAGAAATGGCTCTTTGAACTCCTTCCAAGTAGTTGGAGGTGTATCTATACCCTTAGATTGCTTCCAAGCTTCATACCACAAAATAGCCACACGTTTCAACCTATATGTCGCTAACACGACAGCTTCTGTACCACTCACATGTATAAAATCTAAAGTGCGCTGAATCTAATCAATAAAGTCTTGAAGATCTTCATTAGGATCTGACTTGTGAAGGATGGAGGGTCCAAATTAAGAAATCACATATCCTCGTGCTAGCTGCACTATTCGCACCACCTTCACCTATAACTGGACCTTCCTGTCTTTGACCTTGGCCAGCAACTATAGAGTCAATAGTTGGACTGCATTTCTCAGATCCTGCACGATAGCATCGATAGGTGGTTCTGGGGAATTTCACTACTTTCGGGTTCATTAGGAGATGAAGGAATTGGGGATGTCTATAACAAAGACTCCTCTTGAACCTCATTTCATTGTCTCATCTAACTAGGTATACCAACCACCACTTCTACTCCCTTCCCTTTACCTTTGTTTTGCCTGGTTTCTGGCATACTTGTTGTACAAAACAATTTAGGAGTTAGACATAATGCACCTATTACACTTGGCTCTATCGCACGATCTAAAGAAAGAAAAGAAAGTAACAACTCCTAAATGCCACGTAGCCTCCTGGTTATAAATGTGGTGCACAACACATTGATAAACAAGATTCTACATAGACACCGCTTTGTAGACTCCCTAGGATGAACTGCTCTGATACCACTTCTGTCATGCCCAAAGTCCCGTCAGGGCGAACTGGCACCCTTTGCCGATAAGGCTCGACAGAACCAACCTTTACCCATGCGCTTTCTATACATATTATTAGGGATTTCTACATTTGACATACCTTTATAAAAATAAACAGTGATAACAAGCTAAAAGGAAATGCATATGGCTAGGGGATTGGGGCCACATTGTCTAAAGTACGAAACATGACCACACATTAATTTATGTAGTCTACAAAACCTCTAGGTAAGGAAAAGTATCTGATAAGGGTCGGGATAGGCCCCGCCTCGGCTAACTATACAACACAAAAATATAAGCTCTAGACACACAAAACTTCGAAGCAACCTAGAGCTTGGTAACAATAGCTGGATATCCTGTACTCCTACTGGGGAGATCTACTAACACCTGTACCTGCAACATGTAATGCAGGTCCCTCGTAAGGGATGTCAGTATGAGATAATGTACTAAATATGTAACGCAGGAAGCACTGTATATGAAGTAACAACTCAAATGAAACTATGCACTGGTGTAGGATAAGAGATCACCCTTAGTTATACTGTGGGATCATGTACCTTATGTTCTTTTTATTACTTTACCTTTACTGTATAATTTGTGCACATCAAGTAATACAAATGACCAGCTGATCAGTGGTAAATCTATATCGGGATTGGCCCTGGCTAGGCTTTTCCTTTAACCCCTTGGGCTACCCCCCATGATAGGATCGATCTTGGCTAGGTGATTCTTCCACCCCTCGGGTTACCACCCATCAATAAACAATATACTTTACCTTTCAATTACCTTTGAGATGATTCCTTTGGTGGTCACAATATTGGAGCTGTAGAACTATAGATGTAGAATGTAACATGTAGATAATCATTCAAGACAATCTGACAATGAAAAGAGTACATTACTCAAATAATGAAATGCATACGAGATGAAACAACTCGTGAACTTTATTTAACACAAGAGCCCATGTAACTTGGTATCCATGTATGTATGCAGATTTGAAGGTGACTATGTATAGGAGCATATGAACATGTGAAAGAGTGGAGACATAGTTAATAGTTATGCCGAAGTTGGTAAGTGCCTTTATGTGCCAAGGAAGAATCTAGATTTCATGCCAAGTAATACGAAATCGAGTAGCCTCACATACCTCGCTGTACGACCTCGCTATTACCTCGAGATAACCTTCCCTTCCTCCAAGTATTTGTCTACAACATAGTAGGTGATAAAACTAGCATTAACGGCCAATAGATACATCTTGATAGCCCAATGTCATAAAAAAACCACATACGGGCACCAAGCGTATAATTGTAAACCCGAGCATATTCTTTCAACCTTTCCGCCTCTAATCGTATTTTCTAATACACATGCTCGATACATATCATGTGAAACCTATATTGGTGCCAGAACAGTCTTACAATAGCCCACAAAGCACAACGCAAAACAATTCTACACAACATACAAATAGGTGGCATAACGTTACATCCCTTCGCTGCATCTCGACGTCGACAATCCCGAACCTGTTTCAACTTTACCCAAACTATCCTCAACACATCTATACATAAAAACAGCCTTAAAACAGCCTTAAAACAGTACCAAGCAGCCATGAAGGATGTGAGGCAATAGCCTTCCATCCATCAGCCCACAAGTTCATACTAAGAACACAATTGTGATATCCTATAAGAACTCACTTTTGCGGACTGTAAAAGTGGTGCAGTAACTTAGTTACATCACTAACAAACTATACATTGTTAAAAACATGAGTCGTACTTCATAATTCATCCAACCAAGAAGAGAAAATCCCCTTGAATAACAAGAAAAGTTCACAACAATCCTTAGGACACATGTTGTCCAAATTTCCAGCACAAGCATAACTAGCATATGTTTCTTGTTTGTCATGGGATAAGCATACAAAAATACATGGATATTTCCACTTACCTTAGACTTCAAGATTCAGTTTTCCTTCAAGAACCTTAGAGGGTTGTACTGGATGCCTTGTAAAGTGAAGTAAAGTGAAAAAGGGAGTCTTTAGGAAGTTGAAAATTTGTTCCAAAGTGAAATGATTTAAGGGGCTGTTTTTGAGCCCTTTTTAAAGGGTCTCTTGGATGACTTTCTTTTGAACTTTTGACCACATATTAACACATATTAATAACCTTGTGATGCAGCAGCTTGGCCCTTACACTTGGTCCTAATTGGGTTTCAAAGTTGATGGGCCTTGGCTGCCCATTTTCTAAATTTCTCTTCACTTGGTTTGGACCCAAATAGTCAAGTGGGTTGTGGTACTTGGGCCCTTTTTATATTCTTATTAGGCTGCAAATAAAGCCCATTTATGATGCTAAAACACGGGCTAAAGTTGCACTCTTAGCACTGACTTTATTCATAATTGGACTTGGACAAACTCGACGTCGGGCCTCATCTCAGTTTAGCTAGCAAATTTAAGCTAAGCAAGTAGGTGACTCACCTGCTAGCTTCCTAAGTCTTACAAGCACCTTAATTCTCTCACTTTGTTAAGGGTCATGATCTCCTGAATTTTGACATAAAACTTATTTACACTCGACCCTCTTCAGTGTTAGACATACATATTGTCCTCTAATTTTAGATTCAAGCACTTTTAAAAATGGGTGCTAATTTGACCAAACCATATCATGTTTCATTTTCATAGTACTAGTATTGTAAGATGTGGGATGTTACAACAAGAATGGTCCTTATGTGCAGCCTCACAACCGTGATGCCGTGCCAAGCATTTCTAGGCTTGAAGAGATGTTTGACAAGTTGTTGAAGAGAGCTGACTACCAAGATGAGACCTTGAAGGGAATGAAAGTGGATATTTCAAGTATTAACCAAAAAATAGAGTCTCACTCGGTGGCGATTAAGTAACTAGAACAACAATTTGGGCAAGTTTCTTCGCAATTGAACCAATGCCAAAAAGGTACCTTACCAAGCAATATGGTTCACAATCCTAAAAATGAAGGGCATTGTATGGAAGTCATGACTCGAAGTGGCAAAAGCACCATAGATCCCCTTATGCCGGTAATTATGGATGAAGTTGATGAGAAGATTCTTGGTGGTTAAGTTGTGGTTGACGGAAAAGGTCCAGAGATTATTGGGATGCAAAGAAAAGAGGTAAGGGAGCACGAAAAGTTGAATTCAATTCCAAGGCTTCCTCCTCCTTTCCCTCAAAGGGTTAAGAAAAAGGAAGAGGAGGGTAAATTCAAACACTTCCTCTAGATGTTGAAGCAACTATCCATCAACATTCTCCTTCTAAAAGTTTTGGAGAAGATGCCCGAGTATGCCAAGTATATGAAGGATTTGGTGACAAGAAATGCACTTTGAGCAGAGAGTTCTCAAAGGAGCTCCAATAATGTTGTGCGATCATGACCAAATGCCTTGTTCAAAAATGAGAGGACCCCGGTGCATTCACCATCCCTTGCACCTCAAATTTGATTGGCCGGAAGAAAGTTTGATTCCATCATAACTCATTTGTTCTACAACTATATATAGGGGTTCTCATAATTCATAATTAACATCAAGAATTCTTAATAAGAAGCCAGAGAGAGCTCGTGGATCAAACATGCAGATTTCTCTAAAAGCAACAAGAATTCAAGAAATCAAGCATTCAAGTTCAACAATGCATCAAGATCAAGACCACCGGATTCAAGAACAAGCCCAAAAGCCCTTGGATTTAAGTATAAGTCAAGATTAAGTTCAAGAATAAATATATATCAAGTTCAATTTCAAGACCACCGACATCATAAAACAAGATCAAGACCAACGAATTTAAGATCAAACCCAAAAGCCCTTGAATTCAAATACAAGTCAAGATCGAATTCATCAAGTTCCATAAGAATTCAAGATCAAGCTAAAGAGCCTTAAATTTATATTTGAAAAGGCAAATCAGAGGATTCACAGAGATTGTAGAACTCACTCCTTGAAATAAAATACTACAATTGTTGTAATATTTTTTTCCTTGAATATTATTTTCTCGATGTAAATTTCATAGTCATACAGTGCTCTATAGTGATTTTTTATGTGAAGTTATAAAACGTTCATGTGATACACCACTATTATCTGATCAGAAGTAGTAGTTACAAGAAATTCTAGCTTACTCCCATCTAATTAACACATTCATTCAAGTGGTGAGACCCATTTGTTTGACTATTGTCACATGTTAACACATCCCTGACATCTCTCTTAATCATTTGTTTAATTCAAACTTGGCACTCATTTATTAGATATTTTAGTTATAATCACTTTATTAATTCTACAATCATTTAGTGCAAAATTAATACTTCCAAACTTGAACAACTATTCCCTATAGATTTGAACTTGACGCTTTAGTTGGGTAAATATGCGATGACAACCGCAATACCTTCTTACTATTTTTGAGGTATTTTAAGGTAGACATCAAAATGGCACCGATGCCGAGGAATGGTGTTTTATAATTGTTAAACATATTTAATTAAACAAGATTCTTGAATCAGATTGGGGGGTTGACCCCTCTTTTTGGCTTCGATACTGACATCTTTTGTAGTTTGTACTTTCTTACTTGTTTTCTTTTCTTTTGTGTTATTTTGATTTTCTTTTTTAGGTGAAGATATGTGTACTGCCAGAAGTGTAAATGGTGACGATATTGGAAACTTGGATCATGTCAACTTAGACCAAATTGATAGCATGGGTTCCATTAGATTTTTCCCCAGTAGCGAGCCATGTGGTATTCCCCATTACAAGTACTATGCTCTAATTGCTCCAGTTAAAAGGATTATTTGGAGGCCTAGCTCATGAGGATCCACATGAGCACATCCACAATTTTGTAAATGTGTGCTCATCATTTAGCTTTAAGGTAGTGACACATGAGGCTATTCAGTTGAGATTATTTCTACTTTCTTTATCTAGAGAAGTTGTAAGATGGTTGGTAAAGCTGCCACAGGATTCTATCACCACATGGGATGTGTTACTTGATGTGTTTCTTGAAAGATTCATTCCTCATTCTAAAATGGTGAAACTAAGAAGAAGCTAAGAGAATTGATGGGAAACCATGGCATGAAGTGTTATCGAGGTTCCAAAATCTCTGGCTCTAATGTCCAAATCATGGTGTCTGATGTGCTGTCAAAATACAACACTTTTGATGCTTTAAACTTGGAATTTTGTGTGTTTGCAATGCAACGTTACTAAATTTTATATGTTTTTGTGTTTTATTTGCAAGATTATAGGGTTGGACTTGAGTTTGGGAAGAAAATACAGAAGTTGCTATTTTTGATGATATACGAGACACTTTATGGGCCATTGCATTCTACAGGCCGTAAAGGAGGTTTCATGGACAATTCCAATGAGGACTAATTTTTTTGAAGTTTTTTTCTATGAACATGCAGATGGATCGTGGACTACTTTACAAGTGATAGATCATGTGTCATGCCCTGAGTATCAAAGAAGGACTTTCTGAATATTCATCTGACGAAACCCCCTACGGGCCGTAGAGGGGTGTCGTAGATCACCAATCTAGTTTTTCAGCAACAATACACGAGAACCCAATTACGGGCCATGGACAAAACAGCCTGTAAAGCTATTCGTGAGGTGTGCCAACCCAGTTATCCTATTTTGTCATATATTTTTAATATTATAAATTGGCTTTTTGGTTATTTTTCATTAAGTTCCCAAAGAGTTGAACAGTTCGAGAGAAAAATAGATAGATTGAGTAGAGAAAACATTAGAGAGTTTTGGGAAACACTTATACTTTGATTTGATCTTATAAACTTGTAATTCTCATTGAAGCTTAGATTTACGATGCTTAATTCAATTGTGTAAGTTCTCTATTATGTTACATCAATTCATAAGTTTTGCATCTACACAAATCATGAGTAATTAAATCCACAACTAGGGTTGTGGGAACCATGAAGAACTAAGAAAGTAAAACCAGATAAATCATAATTTTTGGAAAGTATGCATATATGTATTAGTTAAATCTCTTTGTTTTACAGGTCTCCAGTGGTGGCAAACATTAGAACTCGCTTAGTGTTACTAACTGGACCAGGGCATAATGAATAGGAAAAAAGATTAACTACAGGATTCGATTGATGTTTTCTCATCTAATTAACCGAACACCGCCAAGGGGGTTATACTAGGACTAATAAGTAAGAGTTAGTAATGCACACTGTGAAAATGGGCCAAGTCACGTAGTGAAATTCTCCTCTCGCCTAGACCAAAGGGTTTGATGAACTTAACTTACTGTCCTGCATGCTACAAACTAGAAAAGAATTAGGTTAGGTGATACTGAGTTAGTGAATCATGGGGAAAGCAATATCCTAGTTTCTCTCCATATTGATTAAACTTTTGTGTCAGTTAGGTTTACTTTTCAACTTGTTATTGCAACCCCCTCCCCCCGTTAGGGGAGATAAATAGGTTAATCACTCAAATTTCATTAATTGAATTCTCCTAAGTCTATGCATTCCCTGTGGGTTCGACTTTAACCTTAGTTAGGTTCAATTTCTTGACAACGATCTCTTTATCCTCAAAAAGGAGTGTAACCTAAGAGACATCAAGATTTTGGCGTCATTGATGAAGAATATGGCTAGACTTAGTTAATTCAACTTGATTTGTGTTTGACCATTATTTTCTACATTTTACATTTTTGTTGTTTTTGTTTCTTTTCATGGTATAAGTGTAGTGTATGCCAAACAAGAAAAGTCAAGGCAGACCCTTGGCTCCGTTTGACCCAGAAATACAGAGAACATTGGGGAAAATGGCCCAAGATAATGCCATCAATGCAGCTTATGCAACTCTGAACTGGAATGAGAATGAAAATGCTAACAATGAAAATCCACCTTCTTTTGAGGATATTGCTCCACAACCATATGATTTTAATGCCAACGCTTATCAGTGGAATCAATATAGACTGAATCCTACGTCTATGGAGGTGACTGGAGCTATTATGTTGCACCATTACCAGCTAACACAAAGTTCATAGTATCAAGTGGTTTGCTTCAGATGCTGCAGAACTGTGGGCTATTTGCAGGCTTACTATCACGACCCAAGCCTAGGTCCTAGATGTGACACAGCGAATGGGAACCTGAAGGAACCCCAAACAAGCTTCTTAGCATATTATACACACATCCTTGGCCAAGGAAGCAAATAAATAACAACAAGAGATATAGATAAGGGAAACGGGACTAAGGGAAGTGTTGATATTTATACAGCATAAAAAAGAAAAAGCTCAAAGCATAAGTACATCAATTGTTCCAACAACACCTCTAATCATAGATTGGAGCGGGGGCCAAGACAATTTCCAGGCTCGCCCTCATAGTCTCAAGTGTTCAACATAAAGAAAGAGCAAATGACAAGAGTAGCATAAATAGTGTCCCCAAACTTGATTTCACCAAGGCTTGTATCCAAATAAAATACCAAACTAGCCACGTGGAGGATGATCAATATGTGCTCCGGTTCCTACATGGTAACATCATGTAGGCATGCATATGTGTTTGTACATTTGAATGTACTAAGTATGTAGGATGCAATGCAACAAGAAATAGACAACAAAGTCAAAATGTATAATCTAAACAATGGATAAGTATAATATCAATATAACATGTATGATTAATGCTTGAGGTAAAACATGCTTGTAAATCATATAACTTGCAAATATAGATTACATGTGTAGGAAGAGACCATATCAACATAGCCGAAGCATACTATTACTTGAACTCCAAGGCATGCCACACTCTTGGAAGGTGATTGAGGTACCTACCTCTCAACATGGTAGTACGGGCATGCCATCCCCCGACAAGGTGATTGAGGTACATACCCCTCAACGTGGTAGTACGGGCATGCCACCCCCCGACAGGGTGATTGAGGCTTGTCACCACCTCAACAAATGATTGGGCATGCCATCCCCCAACAAGGTGTGGTCACTTACAACACCATAGATACTTTCCATATATTCAATGCATACATACAATCCCTTAATCATCATAATATCATTAGACTTGTAAACCACGCAATAGACCATTAATAACTCAAGAATCCTTGTCAAGATATTTTATCAAACACTTGGCAGGTGTATAATACTAGTTCAAAATCATGCAATTCAAGAGTGAAATAATATGAGAAAACTCAATGTAAATCAACCCAACAACACGTAATAAAACTTTAATGTAATATACCTTGAAATCTATCATCAAGTCTTATAATGGATCATAGATTCATAGCCCAAAACATGCATAAAAAATTAAAATTTTATGAAAGCCCAACATAGTTTATAATCAAAATTCATAATAACAGATACCCATTGATAATCCACCTGAAAACATGCAATTTTCATAAAAAGGAAGGTTGGGCACCATGGTCGAAAGGACCCAATGGTTGAAACACATACACTTCAAACTTGGGTTTTCTTGAAGGAGACTTGAAGCTTGAATAGAGTTTTGAGATCCGGAATTAAGCTTGGGACACTTGAATTTGGATGAAATATTTGTTGAAGTGTTAGAGAGGTTTTTGAGTGATATAGAGTTGAAAAATGGACAAGTATAGGTGTTTTTATACATAAGTGGCATAGGGCTATGACCCCAAGACCCGTGGGCTGAAATAGATTTTCAGGGAAAATTAACACTGATTTGCGCCCCTGGCGCGTCGTGGCCAGGGCGCGGATCGCCACTGGAAATCAAATTTTTTGAAAATCATTTTTGCTACGGGTCGTCTAAAATCGAGCTTATACCCATTTGCCAATCAATTTTTCCCCCTGATCACGAATATGAAGTTGAATTTTTTATATCATGCACAGATTTTGAGATATATGAAAATTACGATTATGGGCATTTTCAAGGCACATTTTGGGTTTTTTGGGTGTTTCAATATATCCTTCTTTGGGACATCATCCCTGAATATCCAAAAAAAACGTAAATGAGAGAAGTAATCATGAAGATTTCAGCCTGACATGAACACAACAAATTCATTTAAACATCATTTTAAAAAAATCTCAGCATGAATGTCAAAATTACCTTAAACTTGTTAACATAAACATGAATGCATGCAAGTGACCAAAGGGCTGAGTCCTAAGACTTGAAATCATATAAGAGATTTAACTTAGCACCTTAGGCTTGAGTAGAGTGGAAGATATATGGATATCGATTTCTCATGTCTGCCTCGGCTTCCCATGTGGCACTTTCAACTTGTTGGTTTCTCCAAAGAAACTAGATGAAAGTTACATCCTTGTTTCTCAACCTCTTTACTTGTCTATCCAAAATTTCTAGCAGAGCCTCCTCATAAGTCAAATTATCTTCTACCGCACCCATGACATCCAAAGGTACAGCACTTGGATGACCCACACACTTTCTTAACATAGATACATGGAAGATCGGAAGAACCATATTCATATAAATTGGCAACTCTAAATCATAGGACACCTTACTAATATCCTCAACACTCTATAAGGACCCACAAACCTTGGGCTCAATTTACCCTTCTTGCCAAATCAGACTACACCCTTCATGGGTGAGACTTTCAAGTAAACCTAATCACCAACCTTAAACTCAAGATCTCTCCTCCTCACATAGGAATAAGACTTTTGTCTACTTTGGGTTGTTTTCAATATCTCCCTTATCAATATCACCTTTTCCAAGGCTTCCATGACTAAATTCAGACCTAACAAAGCCATCTCCCCCACCTCAAATCATCCAACCGGGGATCTACAATCCTACTATAAAGAGCTTCAAAAGGAGCAATATCAATGGTTGAGTGCTAGCTATTGTTGTAAGCAAATTCAATGAGTGGAAGATGTTCATCCCAACTACCCATAAACTCCAAAACACAAGCTCTAAGCATATCTTCAAGAGTTTGGATAGTTCTCTCGGCTTGGCTATCCGTTTGAGGATGAAAGGATGTGTCAATCTTAACCTTGGTACCAAGACCTCTTTTAAAGGACCTCCAAAAGTGAGTAGTGAATTGAGCACCACGATATGAAATGATAGACAAAGGCATCCCATGCAATCTAACCAACTTATGAATACACAATTTGGCATAATCTTCGGCACCATAAGTAGTTTTAACCGGTAGGAAGTGAGCCGACTTTGTCATTCTATCCACAACCACCCAAATAGAATTAAAATGTTTCCTAGGCTTAGGCAACCCAACCACAAAATCCACGTTGATTTCCTCCCACTTCCAAGTAAGAATCTCTATGTCTTGGGCTAGGCCACTTGGCCTTTGATGTTCGGCTTTTACATGTTGGCAATAATGACATCTGGATATGAACTTGGCAATGTCTCTCTTCATACCACCCCACCAATACACTTCCCTCAAATCTCTATACATCTTTGTAGAACCAGGGTGAATAGAATAGGAAGAATTATGAGCCTCTTCTAAAATCTTCTTTCTCAAGTCACCAATACTAAGCACACACAATCTACCTTAGTACCTAAGGGCACCATCTCCCCCTTGGGAGACCTCCACCTTACTATCTTTCACCAAGGTCTTCAAATCTGGCAATGTGGGGTCAAGATCTTGTTTGCTTTTCCTCCTCAAACAATGAAGACATAGAAAAATCAAGAACAACTACACAACCATTATCAAGATCCTCAACCTAACCCCCAATCAAGCCAACCTGTGAACCTTTCTAGCCACCTTTTTGCCACTATCATCAACATGAACTAGACTATCCATAGACACCCTACTTAGAGCATCAACCACAACATTAGATTTGTCAGGATGATAAAGCACACTCATATCATAATCTTTAAGAAGCTCTAACCACCTTCTTTATCTCAAGTTAAGATCTTTTCGGGTGAACACATATTGGAGACTCTTATGATCGGTTAACACATCGACATGAACCCCATATTAGTAGTGATGTCAAAATTTTCAAAGCAAAAACCACGGCTGCCAATTAAAGATCATGGGTAGGATAATTCTTCTCAAGCACCTTAAGTTGTCTAGAGGCATACGCTATCACCTAACCATTTTGCATCAAAGCACACCCTAAATCAATTCTTGAGGCATCACAATATGCAACAAGCCCTTCCAACCCTTCCAGTAGAGACAAGATAGGAGCGGAGACAAGTTTATCTTTCAAAGTTTGGAAATTCTTTTCACACTAATCGGTCCACAAAAATTTTGCCTTCTTTTTGGGTCAACTTAGTTATAGGAGAAGCAATAGAGGAGAACCCATTTAAAAACTTCCGGTAATAACCCGCCAAACCTAAGAAACTTCTAACATCCGATGGAGTCAAAGGTCTAGGCTAATTTCTAATCACCTTCGTCTTCTTAGGATCCACCTTAATGCCATCACCCAACACCACATGCACTAGAAAAGCAACCTCTTTCAACAAAAACTTTCATTTTTCATATTCAGCATATAATCTCTCCTCCCTCAAGATTTGCAACACCACCCTTAAGTGATTCACATGCTCCTCCTGACTATAGGAATAAATAAACATATCATCAATAAAAATCACCACAGAAAAGTCAAGGTAGGGTTTAAAGACCCTATTCATGAGATTCATAAATATAGTCGGTGTATTAGTCAACTTGAAGGACATAACCACAAATGCAAAGTGATTGTACCTAGTCTGGAAGGCCATCTTGGGAATGTCACACTCCCTCTGTCATGACCCAAGCCTAGGGCCTAGACGTGACCGACGAATGGAGAACCCGAAGGAACCCCAAACAAGCCTCATTTCATATCATTATACATCCTTGGTCGCGGAAGCAATTAAAATAACAATAAGGGATAAGCATAAACAAGGGGAAGTGGGACTAAGAGATAGATAGAGAAAGAGAGCAATACCTAAATACAATAGATGAGTCAAGCTCAAGCATATACATAACTTGTTCAACACCTCTAATCATAGAAACTTAGCGAGGGCCAAGATAAAGTAACCGGGCTCACTCTCATAGTCAAAATATCAATAAAGAAGAAAGTATCAATGGATAGCATAAGAAACCTAGAACAACGTCCCCAGAATAGAGGACTCACTAGCAAGCTTGAGTGAAATCGTACTAGCCACGTGGGTTGAGAAGCTCAAGCGGGGCTCAAGTTCCTACGTGGTGATATCATATAGGCATAGAGTATCATTAGTACATTTGAATGTACTAAGTATGTGGGATGCAATACAGCAAGAGGTAGACATCATTGGCAACAAGCATAAACATAGACAATGGATAGCATACTATCAATATGACATGTATGAATGATGCTTGAAGTAAAACAAGTTAGTGAATCATATGCTTATATAGAATTAGAGCATGCATAGGAATAGACCATCATCATAGACCAAGTGAGCGACTTCCCAACTCCAAGGCACACCATTCCTTGAATAGTGATTGAGGCTTGATACGCCCTCAACAAGGAAACCAAGGCTTGACACCCCCTTGTCAAGGTGATTGAGGCATGGTACCCCCTCAAAAAGGCAACCGAGCTTGGTACCCCCTCGTCAAGGTAAGTGAGACTTGGCACCCTCTCAACAAGGCGATTGAGACTTGGCACCCTCTCAGCAAGGTGATTGACTTGCAACATTATAGATACTTTTCATAAATTCAACACATATATAACATACTTTCGTCATCACAAGGTCATCATATACCTACATTTCCTCTCATCATTATACATCATATGCATACCATTGATTCATCATCATGCCATCATCGTTTAATCATCATATAATCATAACACTATTCAACTCATAAGAGATGCATTGGACCTTCAATTTATAAAGAACCCTAGCCGGACATTTTATCAAGCACTTGGCAGGTGTGTAGTGATAGTGTAAAACCATGCGATTCACAAGTGAAATCATGCAAGAAAATCCATTGTAAAACCTTCAACCAACACCTTGCAACACCCTCAAGCAATAGACACCAAAACCCTTCATCAATCCAACATTAGATCCAAGATTTAGAGCTCAAAACATGCTAAAACAACCATATTTTCATTAACTTAAATCACTGCGCAGTAAATTTCTTAATATACAAAACTCACAGGTAAAATCAACTTTAAATAATGCAATTTAAGTAAAAAGGAAGCTTAGGCACCATGGGTGAATGGACCTTATGGTTCAATACCACATACCTTAGCTTTGGAGATGAACTTAATGAATATTGGGGATGGAGACTTGAAGCTGGAAAGAGAACCTTGAAATTTGGATGAGGGTTGTAGGACTTGAATTTGGGAGTGAATATTTGGCTGAGTGTTTTGGTGAGTATTGGGGAATGTTTAGGGTGATATGAGGGTGAAAATAAGGCTAAGTATAGGTAAATACACATTTTGAGAACACTTAGGCCCAAGACCTAAAAGTCTTGGACCGAGATAAAAATCACTGGCAACAAAATACACAGGTCCGCGTTTGGTCCGTGAAACGGACCTATTGCAAAGGACAAATTTACACTAGCCCACGACAGCTGCGCATCGCGGCCCTGTCGTGGATCTGTTCTAGAAATCAAAACCTTGGAAAATTGAAATTGTGATTCGATTGCTCTAAAATCAGGGTTAGACCCTTCTCCCCCTAATTTTGACTCCCTGAACAAGAATATAAAGTTAGATTTTTGGTATTGGGCATGAATTTTGAGATATATGGAATTTAAAATTCTGAGGCACATTTTTGGGCACTTTTTTTGGGGTCATTTCACCCTCACTTTCACTTGGTGATACCAAACCGAAGATCAATCTTAGAGGAGTGACTAGCTCCTTGAAGTTGATCAAAAAGGTCATCAATCCTTGGTAGAGGGTACTTGTTCTTTATGTTGACTATATTAAGTTTCTGGTAATTAATGCACATCATAAGATAACCTTCCTTCTTCTTCACAAATAACACCGGTGCACCCCAAGGTGATTTAGTAGGCCCTATGAAACCCTTTTCCAACAAATCCCTCAATTGTTCTTTCAACTCCTTCAATTCTGCTGGGGCCATATGGCAAGGGGGAATATAAATGGGTTGAGTGTTGGGAAGGAGATCTATACCAAAATCTATTTTCCTTTCGGGAGAAACGCCAGGAAGCTCATTGGGAAAGTCATCAAGGAACTCATTAAGCAGCAGAACCAAGATGATAGAGACACCCCTTAGAAATCAACTTTTGAGCCTTAAGACAAGAAATGAATCTACCCTTGACTACCACATCACAACTTTCCCACTCAAGGACGGGTTCATTAGGGAATTGGAATTTAACCCTAAGAGTTCTACAATCAATAGAACCATAATATGCATGCAACCAATCTATCCCAAGAATGACATCAAAATCTACCATATTTAATTCAACAAAATCGCAAGGCAAGATTTTATGAAAAATGAACACTAGACAATTTCTCTAGACTTTTTTTTCAACAATGGACTTACCAACGGGGTTGACACTTCATAAGGTTCACACAATAATTCTGGGCCAACATGGAGCTTTTTGGCAACAAAAGGAGTAATAAAAGAAAGAGTGGCACCCGGGTCTATCAAAGCATACACATCAAAATAAAAAAACCTTTTAACATACCGGTGATGACACCGGGCACCTCATTCACCTCTTGTCTCCCTTGAAGAGCATAAAATCTATTTTTCCTTGGAGCACCTCGTTGTTGGCCTTCTCTTCCCTTTAGACTCGCATTTGTACCTCGCCCTTATTGGCCTCCTCTTCCCTTTGGACCCATATTTGCACCTTGGCCTTGTGGACGACCATCTCTACCTTTGTTTTGAAAAGGAGGATAATCAATCACCTTATGACCCACCTCAACGCAACCATATCAAGCATTAATGTGCTTCAACATGGGTCATCATGACTCCTACCACACCTTTGGCATATAGGGTTGTCATTAGCAAACCATCTATAAGGAGCATTGGTAGACCCTTGGCCTTCGAACTTGTGGCCTTGACGAAATCGACCACCCTTAGAATTTTGGATCCCGCCTCCAAAACGAGCCTTCATAGACTCACGACTCCTTCTTTTTCTGAGCATTTCACCCTCTAGTTATTCGGCATATGTCATGAGGCAGGACAAATCCATATCACCTATTAGCATGGCAGTACGATACTCTTCATTAACCAAGTCGGACACACCCAACACAAATTTGTTCATCCATGACCTTGGCTCAGCGACCAATTGTGGGGCATACTTGGAGAGTTGGTTGAACTTGAGGGCATACTCCCTCACACTTATAGACCCTTGTTTTACATTCATAAACTCTATCATATTTTCCTCCCTTAGCTCAATAGGAAAAAACCAATTGAGAAATGCCACTTTGAACTCTTCCCAAAGGATAGCATTGTCATTCCCCTTCTCCATCTTCCATTCAGTGAACCAAATTCGAGCCACCCCCTTGAGTTGGAAGGCCTCCAACTCCACCTTTTCCTCTAAATTAACCCCCATAATGGACAACACCTTATACACCTCATCAATGAATTCTTGAGGATCCGCATCCACCTTGGACCCATGGAACTCCAGTAAGTTCATTCTAGTAAAATATCTCACCCTTGAGATTGGAGTAGGAGCATGAGGGGCTTGGTCCCCTTGGTTGATTTGGTTGGTCATAGCATGGGCCAACATAGCAATAGCATTCTGGAACTCGTCATGGGCCACTCCCCCATCTTGAGGAGCTTGAGGAGCGGGAGGGGCCGGTTGCTCCTCGGGTGAACGTGCTCTCCTTAGTCTTCCTCTTGGAATAGGCATGATCGAGAATGGAAAAGAAAATTTGTTAGAGGACAAAGCCTTACCTTACTCCTAAAGCATGAAATAGATCACAAAGAAGGGAAACATTTCCTAGAACGCCTCATAGCCTCTTACTCATACTTGTGGTAAGCTTCACTACCATGAATAGAACTCTAATCGATGCAGTGTGTTGAATTCTGAGGATCATTAACAACCTAGTTCTCTAATACCAAGTTTGTCGCAACCCAAGCTAAGGGCCTAGATGTGACATGGCGAATGGGAACCCAAAGGGACCCCAAACAAGTCTCTTAGCATATAATACTCACATCCTTGGTCGTAGAAGCAAAATAAACAATAACAAGAGATATAGGTAAGGGAAACGGGACTACGGGAAGTCTTTATATTTATATAGCATAAAAGAGTCAAAGCTCAAAGCATAAGTACATCAATTGCTCCAACAACACCTCTAATCATAGATGGGAGCAGGGGCCAAGACACTTTCCGAGCTCCCCTCATAGTCTCAAGTGGTCAACATAAAGAAATATCAAATGACAAGAGTAGCATAGATAGTATCCCTGAACTTAAGGACTCACCAAGGCTTGTCTCCAAAGCACCGAACCCATGTGGAGGATGATCAAGTTGTGCTCCGGTTCCTACATGGTAGCACCATGTAGGTATAGAGTATGCATTAGTATGTTTGAATGGTCAACTTGCAACACCATAGATACTTTCCATAGATTCAATGCATACATATAATCCCTTAATCATCATAACATCATTAGACTTGTAAACCATGCAATAAACCATCAATAACTCAAGAATCCTTGTCAAGATATTTTATTAAACACTTGGCTGCTGTGTAATGCTAGTTAAAAATCATGCAATTCAAGAGTGAAATAATATGAGAAAACTCAATGTAAATCAACCCACCAATACATAGTAAAACTCTCATGTAAGATACCTTGAAATCTATCATCAAGTATCATAATAGATCATAGATTCTTATCCAAAACATGCATAAACAATCAACATTTTATTATACCTCAACATAGTGTATAATCAAAATTTATAATAAGAGATACCCATAGATAATCCCACTTGAAAACATTCAATTTTCATAAAAAGGAAGGTTGGGCACCATGGGTGAAAGGACCCAATGGTTGAAACCCACATACCTCAAACTTGGATTTTCTTGATGTAGTCTTGAAGGAGACTTGAATCTTGAATAGAGTTCTTGAGATCTAAAATTAAGCTTGGGACACTTGAATTTGGATGAAATATTTGGTTAAGTGTTAGAGAGGGTTTTGAGAGGGTCTTGAGTAATATATATTTGAAAAGTGGCTAAGTATAGGTCTTTTTATACATAAGTGGGCATTGGGTATGACCCCAAGGCCCTTGCGCTGAAACGAATTTTAAAGGAAAAATTAAAATTGATCCACGCCCCTGGCGCATCGCGGCCAGGGCACGGATCTCCACTAGAAATCAATTTTTGTAAAATCATTTGTTTTGCTACGGGTCCTCTAAAACTAAGGTTATATCGACTTCTCACTCAATTTTTCCCCTGATCAGGAATATGAAGTCAGATTTTTGATATCACGCACAAATTTTGAGATATATAGAAATTATGATTATGGACATTTTCAGAGCACATTTACGAGCATTTTTTGGGCTTTTCACTTACCATCGGAGGATCCTCATATCCACTACACAACATTGCATTTGTCTACAAGAGTGTGATGGAAACACAAAATCTATCGCTGAATACAGAAGGACTTCATTTCTTCCCATTGTCTCTTAAAGGAAATGCAGTATTATGGCTATCTGAGCTCCAGCAAAGTTTGATCTCAAGTTGGGTTGAATTGCAAAAGACCTTTTTGAAGAGGTACATCCTAAGATCAAAGAAGCAAAAGTTAAAAGATCAGATCAAGAACTTTGAGCAACTTCCTGGTGACTCGATCAGTATTACATGGGAACAGTTTACTAAGTGCTTGAGGAGTGTCCTAGGCCATGAAATCACTGATATTTTCTTAGTGGCGATCTTCTACATAGTCCTGGATGCAAATAACCAAGCCTATGCCGACACCATCTTGGGGGGCATATTTGTAGATCAGCCATTCACAAAGGTTGCTAAAAAACTTGATATGGTAGCCAAATTGAATCATATGTCGAGGTCCATGAACAAGCCTTCCTCCAAATGCTTTGGCGCGACCGACATGAGCTCATACCAAGCATAGATAAATGAGAAGTTCATACAGATGCTAGCTCAAAGTAATGCCAACATGGAGATGCTAATGAAGTAGACATGAGAACTAGCTAGGTCTAGAAACATCCAAGAAAGTTACCACACCAGATAGAGGGGACAAGAAAGAGGCGTATAAGCAAACTGCTAGGATGGCTGTAGGAGCAGCCGTTACGTGCTCCTCACCCACAATCATGACATAGGTACAAGTAACCCTAGAGTTGAGGTGATGCTTGGCCAATTGTTGAGAAAGGTCGACGCATAGGATGAGACCTTGAGGGGGACTAAGTCCGACATTGCTAGCATAAGTCAAAAAATTGAATGACATTCTATCGCGATAAAAGGACCAACTTTCAGTTTAGACAAGTATCAACTCAACTCAGTCAGATCCAGGGGCATAGTGTCTAGTACCATGCTGCAAAACATCATTGAGAGCGAGATATGATACTTCTTTCTATGAGGGCACTTGCATTGCCTTGATAGTATTAGGCTTATGCAGTGATTGTGTCTAGTTGATGGTACCACACTTGTCATGGTTGTGTTGTCACATGCATTCGTCTGTATTGGTTTGCTTGATGGCTCTCTGATTCTATTTTGAAAAGTGGTGTGGGTATTTATGCTTAAGTTTAATGTGATGTATGCCACTAGGTTGAGGTCTGTGTTTTACTGTATGCTTATATAGATTGAGTCTGTCACTTAAGGACAAGCAAGAATTTAAATTTGAGAGTGTTGAGGTGCTGTCAAAACACAAAACTTTTTATGCTTAAAACTTACAATTTTGTGTTCTCAATGCGATTTTAGTGGATTTTATATACTTTTGTGTTTTATTTGCAGCATTCTAGGGTTGGCCTTGAGTTTGGGAAGATAATGCAGAAGTTGCTATTTTAAATGATATACAAGACCCTTTACGGGCCGTAATGCATTTTATGGGCCGTGAAGGTGGTTTCGTGGACAATTCTAGTGAGGGGATGATTTTTTGAAGTTTGTTCTGCGAACATGCAGATGGGTCGTGCACTACTTTATGAGTCGTAGATCATGTTTCGTACCCTGAGGGTCAGAGAAGAAAGACTTTTTAAATATTCATCAAATGAAACCCCCTATGGCCCGTAGAACACTTTATGAGCCATAGAGTAGTGTCTTAGATCATAGGTCTAGTTTTGCAGCAATAATGTACATGAGCCCGATTAAGGAACGTGGAACACAATACAACCCATAAATTTTTTCGTGAGGCATGCCAACCCAGATATCCTAGTTTATTTAGGATTTGTATTTTTAATATTATAAATAGGTTTTTTGGTTATTTTTCATTAAGTTCCTAAAGAGTTGAATATTTCGAGAGGAAAATAGATAGATTGAGTAGATAAAACATTTGAGAGTCTTGAGAAATACTTGTACTATGATTTGATCTTATAAACTTGTGATTCTCATCGAATATTGGACTTACTTGTTCTTAATTCAATTGTGTAAGTGCTCTATTATGTTATTCCAATTCATAAGTCTTGCATCTACACAAATCATGAGTAGCTAAATCCATAACTAGGGTTGTGGTAACCATGAAGAACTAACATGGTAAAACCGAACAATCATAATTCTTGGAAAGTGTGCATACATGTATTAATCAACTCTCTTTGTTTTACATGTTTTCTATTGGTGTCTAACAATAGAACTCGCCTAGTGTAACTAACTGGATTAAGGTAGTAATGAATAGGAAAAGAGATGAATTAATAGGATTCGATTGATGTGTTCTTGTCTAATCAACTGAATGGGCAAAGGGGAGGTTGTACTGGGACTTATAGATAAGGATTAGTAATGCACACTGTGGAGATGGGCCAAGTCACGTAGTGAAATTCACCACTCACCTAGACCAAAGGGTTTAGTGAACTTAACTTGAAAAGAATTAGGTTATTCGGTGATACTGAGTTAGGAAATCATAGAGAACACAATAACCTAGTTTCTCTCCAATTGATTTCACTCTTGTGTTAGTTAGCTAGTTTTATTTTCCATTGATTATTACAAACCTCCCCCCCCCTTGGGGAAGTAAGTTGGTTAACTACTTGAATTACCTATGGTTTCGACCTTAACTTTGGTTAGGTTCTATTTCTTGACAACAACTGCTTTATCCTCAAAAAAGAGGTTTAACTTGGGCGACATCAGTGTCCCGAACCATCTTCTTCTTTAGTATTTTATGTTAGTCTTAATACTATGAATATGGGGTATTGTTGATGAAATGGTGAGAGGTGGTATAGTGAAACAATGTTTTGCTACGACTTTAGCATTATTGGATGAGATGAGAAAGAAAAATCGAGCATGGTATACCCGTGATGACCTCATTTCCACTATGACAAGTGGATAATCCAAAGAATAATTAGCTAAAGATTAAGAAAAATGAGAATATGGTGGAAATTATAATTCAACTTGATCTATTGTAGAAGCATGTGATGGGTGGTGGTGTAAGAGTATAAACGTTATTGGTTGTGCTAGTGGTGTGTGTCTTGAGGATATGCATTATAATGTTGGTTACAATGAGGAGGTACAGTACATGGGAAACAAAGTGATGGGTTCACAGCTGGCCTTTCCAAGCCCACCTAGGAATCAAGGTGGGAAAAGCGGTAATGGCCGGAGAGAAAGAGAGTGGCAAGATCAATTAGGAGGTGGAGAGAAAGAAAAGGTGAAAGAAATTGTTACATCCCACCTCATGATAGGATGAAGCCTAAGTAGCGTAATGTGAATCCAAGAAGCTTTGAACTGAAAACATGCTCATAAGAATTCTTAAACAAGTGGAGGCTTCAGATAAAGTGCTAAAAGAGATAAAGTCAGACTTTTCCCATATGGGTCAAATAGTGACTTCCCACTCAGCTTCAATCAGGAACTTAAAAATATAACTAAGCACAATCTCAACTCTTCTCAACTAATGGGAAAAAAGGGGCTTACCTAGTGACACAATGGCCAACTCAAAAAATGATAACCAGTAAGGCATGGCCATTACAATGCATAGTGGCAAGGTTATTGATGGAAATGTACCTTTACTTTATATTGAACTAGGAAATGGAGTCAATGCCCTTTTATTTGAAGATGCTAATGATCCAAAAGTGGAAGGTGATATAATGGTTGCTAAGAAAGGTATCGACAATCCCAGGAGTGATAGCAATTTCAAGGTTGGAGTGAAGTGAACTGAGTAAGGGTAAAAAACATAGACCCCAAAAAATTTTCCTCATTCAAAAAGTTGAAAGCTTCTCAAGTAAAGTTTGATCCTCTATTTCCCCAAAGGCTGAAGAATAAGGATGACGATACCAAGTTTCAAAGTTTGTATCCATGTTCAACCCTCTCTCTCTATTAATATCCCATTGGTCAAAGCACTAGTAGAGATGTCGGTTATGCTATGTTTATGAAAATGCTAGTGACTAAGAAAAGAAATCTTGAGTGTATGATAATCGAGGTATTGCACCATAATAGTGTGATTGTGATAAACAACTTGGTGGAAAAAAAAGATGACCCAGGTACTTTTACTATCCTATGTATGATTGGGGTGTGTAAATTTAGCAAAGCTTTGTGTGACTTGGGTGCTAGCATCAATCTTATGTCATTGGTCATCCTTGAGCAATTGCGATTGGACAATCCTTCTCCAACGATGATGAGACTGCTTATCGCTTTTTGGTCAATTAAAAGACTAATAAGTATCATGTATAATGTGTTGCTAAAGGTATACAAGTTCATCTTGTCGGCTGACTTTGTGATTTTTGACTGCAAAGTTGATATAGATGTCAATCATCCTTGGTAACCATTTTTGCCTACCAAGAGGGCATTAATTGATGTAGATAAAAGGACACATTAATTTTAGAGTGAATGATGAGGAGGTCATGATTAGCATTTTCAAGGCAATGAAGCAACCAAAGGATCTTCAAATGGTGTCGATCATTGAACATGTTGGGATACAATTATTTGCAAAACACTTTGCCATGCCATGACATTAAATAAGGTGCTACATGGGAGGCAATCCATGGTGTTTATAGTTTTTTTTTAGATTACTGGTGTTACTTGTGAAGGTTTATTGAAATGGAAAATTTGAAGTGGGTGAAAAAGCATGACACAATATGCCAGCTGGCGGATCACCAAGTTGGAATAGTGAACCCTCATTTGACCTCTTTTTGGGTCATTTGATAACTCTTTAGGTGTTGTCAAACTAGGTGGTCAAAGTTGCAATCCGATGGGTCACCAAAATGGTTGGGCGATGCAAAGTTCCACTGCCTTTTGGTGTAATTGAAAAGGGTTTAATTAAACACTGTAAGAAATGATAGTCAGGAACACAATCAGTAGATCACTGAATGTGTTCAGCGGCGTAAGTCAGTATCACCAAATCTCGCACCTGACTAACCTATTTGAGAATTTAAAATTCTATCATCCTTCACTTTACACTTTCCACCTTCTTCGTATCTTAATCATCTCATACCTTATATTATCTAAGTTTCATATTTTCTTTCGGATTGTGTTTGAATTCATCAAATAAATTTCACATTGTTATTCTCATTGTTTGTACATCATTATCAAGTTATGTCTTCAGCCCTTTGCTTTTATTTTTAAACTATTCTTGAGTTAGTAAGGTTTGGTTATGGTAGCAGATGCCTAGGAATCATTATGTCTTATTTGAAACTCATCGGAAATTGTGTGTTCCATGTTGATGTGATGCCTTTAGAACTTTATGTTATAATTTGTACTTGCTTAACTGGTTTCTTGATTTGATTAATGTTTGATGAAATTGATTAAGTATTTGTGATAGGTCTAAGTTACATTTTCGATGTATGGTGCATAATAATTGAATGTGATGATGTTTTGTCCTAATTTGATCATGATGCCTTGTTGTGTAGCTTTATTGGGATATTGAACTCGACTGCTTATATTATATTAGTAAATGCATGCTTGTTTGGTTTTTTTGCTTTGTAGGTTACGGGTGAAGTCTGAGTAACACAAAAGTTTTATTGAGCGACTTGAACTTGCTCGATGATAGAGTAGGTGACGTCTTTCTTAAGGGTAAAGTTGTCGTTTTGATAAAATTAATAGCCACGATGAGAATGTTAGGATAAAATAGACCTATGAGCATGTGTGTTGTTGTGCTGGTATGGTCGTGTCTGAAATATCCCTCATTTTCTTTTGATGAGCTTGAAATTTACACCTTGGGGGAAATTTGCATTGCCAGTCATTTTGATCACCACCATTGACTCAGCGATGCACCAAAAGGCCACCTACACCGCCTTCTATGATGAGTTGTTGACTATGAATTCTATCACTTTTGGTGATGGTACTTTTGGCTATCGAATCAATTTAGTGGATCATTGAATGCTTACATCCATCACCAAATGTGACAACCATTTGTACCCTGAAAACTATTAAGAAAGGCGACGGTCTTTTTGACCATAAAATCAGTCAGTGATCCGCCGAACATGTTTGGTGGGCAAAATGACCTGTTGGCCCAAATTTCTTTTTTGATACTTATTTTTTATTTCTTTTTTCATACTATTGATTCTCACTCACACGTAATTAGCTTGTAATGCAGATATGGCTCGACAAAATCACATTGCGACATGTGTATGATCCAATTCAGGTCGGGCAGCTCCCATAGCTACCGTCTTGGCCAACAAAGACCACCAAGACCCTGTAGGGGAGAAAAGGGCAAAGGTAAAAGAAAAATGGTAGAGCAATAGGATGCATAATATGTTGATGAGGGTTCCCTCAGTGTTGAATAGACAAGCTTGGATGATGATCAAATGGGGTCCAAAATCGCCATACATGAGTCGCCAGCCTTGGAACCAAGCTACAAATGATTTTGAAAGGTGACTAGTATAAACCCATGCATAACCCAATCCTCCAAACCTCCCAAATAATTCATAAGATAATATCCCCTTGATATTTAAATAGGTTGAAAGATGCAGCACTGAGGACCATCTTGGAGGAGAGGAGATTGTTTACTGATAGGGTCGTTGACAAGTATCCTGAGGTGTGGGACACTTTGAAGTTTCATCATTTGCAACACTTTACTAAACCTCAAGAGACTTACATTCCCAGCTAGGTCTGAGAATTGTGTGAGGCTTATGATAGGGTCATTTCAAAGAGCAAGGGCCGGATTAAAACTAATCTAAAGACGACCGATGTTGTTGAGGTAAGAGATGTGTCTTTCCCATGTTGTAAGATAGATATAAATGACTTATTGGAGTGAACCTACAAGATCCAACATGACTTGGATGACATGGTTGAGAAGGAGACCCTCTATGAATTAAAGGCATGGCTGGCCCTAATGATCGGTAGTGTCGCCCCTTCGTGGTTAGGTGAAGGGGCAGTGATAGAAAAGAAAGAATTGAACATTCTTGTGCAGTTCTAGTTTGGGTTTATAAGTAGCAACCTCATTCATCTCAAAATGAGTTGATCCTTTGACATCCAAAAACAACATTATTTGGACATATTATGGACCACTGAAAGTTGATCATGCTTCCATTATTTCCCCCCAGATCCTCACCCGAGCAAAGCAGCTTCAAACCTTTATTCTATTTCCAAGCCTCATCACAACCTTGTACTGATGAGCCGGAGTTCCCTTTCTTTGAAAAAACTGAAGTTAAGACTATTCCATCAACCTCCATAGATATCCAATGTATTGAGGCTAAATTTCAAAGATATGAGGATGACAAGGCCAAGAAGAAGCCTGCGGACACTACACCAACTGTGGATATTGAGACTCTTGGATCTAGCGCTATAGAGCTGTCACCCAAGACAAGTATATCTTCTTATTCTACCTCACTTCATCCCTCATCTACCCTAGATCCTTCATTATCTACTCTGCCAGAGCCTCATGCTTTGGGTGACCAACCCCAAATCACAAAAGCTACTATTTTTCGTATTGCCCCATTAGCGAAATTTAATGACACTTTGGGTCATTTTTGGGTTTCTGTGGTTGTTTTGTTAGTTTAAGCATGTGTATAGAAACCTCTGGCTGTTTATGACTTTTTGGAACTGTTGAGATGGTTATTGGTTGAGTTGATTGTGATATATGTGGATTATTAAGTTAATAAGAAGTTATAACTAGAAAAATGAGTTTTCAGGTAAAATCCTAGTACACGGCCTCAGAATGGAATTCTAATGGTTCCATCAGTCCTAGAATAGCCAAATTAGGTTAGGAGCATGGTTAGCCCAAGGTTTGAGAGTTTCAATGTGAGTTTAACTCAAAAATTGCAAAATCAGTTCAATCGGAGGTTAAAAAGTGATTTTCTATAAAAAAAAAACTGGGTAAACGTGCTCAAAATTGAAATCAAATGGTGTGAGCAGCTCCGGAACGTCAAATATAGCCTAAAACAACCTTTTGTCAGATGATGGGGGCTTTTGGGTGTATTTTGACCGCCTCAATTTTTTTGGCTAAAATTAATCGAAAAGAAATGGGACCCTTATTTATTCATAGGATGCTTCGTAGGGAATTTTGGACGTATCATTGGATTTGAAAAATTAAAATCCATGTGGTCATACGATTTACTTATGATAAATAAACACTGGATGAGCTAAGAATGCCCCAAGAAAGTTTTTGAGATTGCTAGTGCAAACAGCAGCAAAGTAACCCGCTACGTTCGCGAAGGGTGAGGCCATTTGCACAGGAACACAAGAGCAAAACCATGCATTCTCGGAGGCTACTAAGCTATAGGCGTGCGTTCATGATGCCTTAGTCGCATTACCCGAGGCCTGGCACATGCCAACCTTATCTTCACGCCTAGTGTGTCGCGTTCACGCAGGCCATTTGCGTAGGTGGTGTCCATCTTATAAAGGCTGGTCATGAACAGCCATAAAGACAAACTACATCCATGTGTAAATTGAGCTATGCAACTCTGATTTTAGTGATTCAAATGTCATGACCTAAGCCTATGGAACCCGAAAGAACCCCAAACAAGCCTCTTAGCATAGCAATTACGCATTTTTGGTCACAGAAGCAAAATAATCAACAATAAGAGATATAATAGAAAGGAAAGTGTCACGACCCAAGCCTAGGGCCTAGACGTGACATAGCGAATGGGGAACCCGAAGGGACCCCAAACAAGCCTCTTAACATATCATCACACATCCTTGGTCGCGGAAGCAAGTAAATGGCACAAACAATTAAAAACAAGGGCAAAGGGACTAAGGGGAAACTTTCATATCATAAGCCTCAAGAAACAAGAGAGTCAATGCTCATAGCATAGATACATAACATGTCCAAAAACACCTCTACTACATATATAAGAGCGAGGACCAAGACAAACAACTGGGCTCACCCTCATAGTCAAAGTATAAATAAAGAATGATAGTAGCAATACATAGTATAAGAACATAGACCAATGTCCCCGGATGGGAGGACTCACCCACTAGCTTGAGAGATATCGTACTAGCCACATGGAGGAGGAGGAGGATGATCAAGCTGTGCTCTGGTTCCTACATGGTGATATTATGTAGGCATAGAGTATGTGTTAGTACGTTTGAATGTACTAAGTATGTAGGATGTAATGTAGCAAGAAATAAGCATCATAGTCAAAATGCCTAAAGATAAGCAATAGATACCATGATAACAATATCGCATGTATGATCAATGCTTAAGTAAAACATGCTTACATAGAACATAATACATATGTAAGAAGAGACCATCATATATTGGTGGATCGCCTCACCCTACCACCCTTGGTGATTGAGCTACCAACCCCATCGATTGATTGGTGGATCATTGCACCCTACCACCCTTGGTGACCAAGGTACAAAGCCCCCGAGTGAGGCATGGTCAATTTCCAACACTATATAGAATAATATCCTATACATACATTTCTATCATCATTATATAGTCATTCAACTCATAAGATGTGCATTGTACCTTCAATTCCTCAAGAAACCATAACCAAACATTTTGTCAAGCACTTCACAGGTGTGTAGTGCTAGTGTACAATTATGCAATTTAGGGGTGATCATGCAAGAAAATCCAATGTAAAATCATCAAACAATACTTGGTAACACCCTCAAAAGCAAGATACATCAAAACCTTTCATCAAATCTCACAATAGATCTTAGATTCATAGCTCAAAACATGTTAAAACAGACACTATTTCATGAAATCCAACGTAGTGTTCAGTGAAATTCATAATAAGTAAGGCCCATGAATAAATCAACTTCAAATCATGCAATTTTAGGTAAAAGGATGCTTGGGTATCATGGGTGAAAGAAATCCATGAAAGAAACCCATGTACCTTAGCTTTGGAAATCCTTGAAGAATATTGGAGATGGAGATTTGGAGCTTGAATGAGAACCTTAAGGTCCGGATGAGTTTTGGGACTTGAAAATAGGAATGAAATATTTGGCTAAGTGTTTGAGTGAGTATTGGGGAATGTTTTGAATGATATGAGGGTGAAATATGGCTAAGTATAGGTATCTTCATATTTGGGAACACTTAGGCCCAAGACCCAAAAGCCTTGGACCGAACTTGAAAAACTGCACAAAATAAACATTAGAGCGCACCCCTGGCGCATCGAGCCTGGGTGCAAACTGCTCATTGGAATTCGACATTTTGGAAATTCAAATTTTGATATGGTTGCTCTTAGATCAGGGATAGATACACTTTCCACTAAATTTGACCCATGAACAAGAATATGAAGTCAGATTTCAAAATCACGCACGTATTTTGACATATGTGGATATTACGACTTTAGGCACTTCCGAGACACATTTTCAGGCACTTTTTTAGGTCATTTCAATATCTCCCCTTGAGAACATTCGTCCCCGAATGTCAACAAAAGGTATATGAGATGTAAACATGACATTTTAGCCCACATAAGGATGCAAAAATGCAGTTAAACATCATTTCAAAAATCTTAACGGAAATGTAAAATCATCATGAACTTGTCAATTTAAACATGAATGTATGCAAATGTCATGGGCTGAACCTAGACTTGAAATCACATAGGGGACATATATGGATACCTTGGGCTTGAGTGGAGTGGAATAGATAAGGGTATCACTTTTGCATGTCTGCTTCGGCCTCCCATGTAGCACTTTCGACTTGTAGAAGGGTATCACTTTCGCATGTCCGCTTCGGCCTCCCATGTAGCACTTTCGGCTTGTTGATTCCTCCAAAGGACCTTAACGAAGGTCACATCCTTGTTCCTCAACCACTTCAATTGCATATCCAAAATCTTATCTGAAACCTCTTCATAGGTCAAATTGTCTTCAACAACACCCACAACACTAAGGGGTACAATAGTATTAGGGTTTCCCACACACTTCCTCAACATGGAGACGTGAAAGACAGAATAGGACCGAAGAGTCCATTCATCCGGGTGGAGAAGATCTCCTATCAAGAAAGATATTAAGGGCCCAGTGTGAA
>JAPFFP010049647.1:0-31501 GCA_026153255.1 Solanum medicagineum
ATTTCTTCGAATTTCTATTTGCTTTTTTTAAACCCGCAACCCGCCCCGCCCCCATTAGTTTTAAAAATATCTACTTTAACCCGCTCCGCACCCGTATAGCTCTAACCCCCCCCCCTCATATCTCTAAACCCGCCTTGTTGCCATCCCCACTACAAAATCTGAACTATCAATATACAAAGTAAAACAGCTTTGGGGTGGTTGATAGATATCCAAAGGTTTGGGAGACCCTTGAATTCCACAATTTCCAATTGTTCACCAAACCTCGGGATCCATACTTGCCTGCCCTAGTCCATGAATTTTATAATGCCTATGACAAGGCCATTCCAAAGAACAAAAGCAGGGCAAAGTCACTGCTCAAACCCCTTGATGATGTGGAAGTACGGGGTATGCAAGTCCCATGCATTCAAACTAAGATCAATGATATCCTGGGATGTATGAACAGAGATAAAAATGACATGGATGAGATGATGAAAGTGCAAACGCTTGATGACATGAAGGTGTGGTTGGCTCCAATAATTGGTATTCCAGCTCCCTTGAGGTTAGAGGAGGGAGCCATCATTAAAAAGAAAGAAATAAATATTTCGATAAGATTCTGGTTTGGATTTATCGGCAGCAACTTGATGCTGTCACAAAATGAATTAGTGTTTCGCCCGACTAAGGCGGCACTAGTTGGGAGTATCATAGATTGCAAGATGCAGAATCTTGGTGCTATCATTGTTCCTGAAATCCTCATGAGGACAAAGCAATTTCAGACCTCACTACCCTTTCCCGGTCTCATCACTGCACTGTGCAGAAGGACTAGAGTTCCAAGGAATGAAAAGATCAATGTAGAGCTAACCCCATCGACATCCACTTTCATTAGATATATTAAAGCTGAGTACTTGAGAGATGAAGAGGATAGGGCCAGAAAGAAACCAGCTGACAAAATAGCAGTTGTTAATGTTGAGGCCCTTGAGTCTAGCACTGCAGAGCTAGGCACCGAGGTAGGTATATCTTCTTTTTCCTCTACTTTACACTCCTCTTCTGCTTCTACTCCATTTATAGAGATGGAGGCCACAGATGTCCAACCCACTAGGGCCACTATTTTCGCGATAGGCCACCTGGCCAAAGTCAATGATCTTTTAGCCAAAGGGTTGAGTCGTCTGTGCCCAAGTTAGTGGAGGCAGCCACAACCATGTCTTTGAAGCCATATGTTGAGGTTGAGGCAAAGCAAAGTGAGCTATATAAGGCTCACAAGTTGAGGATGGATAGGCTCAAATCCCTGGTTAACGACCATGGGAAGGAGTTGGCCAGCCTAAAGGATAGAGTGTTAGATGTTGAGAAAGTAGGTAGTGGTAGTATAAATACATTGGCTTTGAAAGACGATCTTGATGAGTTGAAGAGAGAGGTGACTTCCCTCTGGTCCACTGATTTTGAGCACATTTTTTGATGGGTTGGAAGATCCACCACTCAAGGTGGGCGTGGACGCGATCCTAGATGAGGGGCTAAGTATAGATGTTCTAGGTGATAGCTATGAAGAGAACCAGGAGGTGATCACCCCGAAGACTGATGAGGAGACAGTGGGAGCAGAATAGAGCCAAGAGGACCAAGAATAGCTAGATGGGGTGGAGAACGAGATGGTGGAAGCAGTGACTGCTGCATACGTTCTGATTTAGTGCATGATTGGTACATTTGCTGTGAGTGAGCCTGAGCCTGCTAGGACCAACATTGATCTTGAGAGCACAATGGTGGAAGAGGGCATTGATGCCCCCATGACAAGGGGATTCTTATTCTCACTACTTTCTCTTATGCTTAATCTTTGTGTCCCTTGCACATTGAGGGCAATGTTTATTTTGTTAGAAGGGGGTGGGCTTGAGGAATTTCTTGTCTTCTGGATGATTTATGTTTTATTTTTGATGAGACAATGATGGTACATTACTTTAATGTTGATGCTATTGATGGATATTTAGACATATTTTAACTTTTTCGATTGTAAATAAATTTTAATGTACGTTGTAATAGAGTACTATTTTTTCTATTATTTCTTTTGTTCTCTTGTTGAATGGATGAATGAATGCAAATGATGTCCTTGAATCAAATTTTTGGCAAAATCCCGTGCATAGATAACAAGCGTGCAAATGAATATTGTGTCTCTAGTCCTTAGCAATCCAAGCATTGATGTTCTATATCTTTGATTCGGATAGTGCCATGGATGAGGATCATGTACTCACTAATTAGTCCTTTCTTGATAAATCAATCCCTGAATGGATTTGAGAAATCTTGAGTTGACTATGTGATAAATTAGGCTTGGATATACGATGATCGAAAAATTGTAAGTGTGTTGCCATTGTTTGAATGCAAAGCCATTTTGCCAATGTGGGATTAGTTATCTTATTGAAATGCTTATATTGCATCATATAGAACTTTCCCGATTTGTTTTGAGAAGTAACCTGGTTAATTATGGATTAGGAAAGGACCTTAGGCCTTCTTTGGGTCCATTAGTCCAATTTGGTCATAGGTGGCATCCCTTGGCTGTGAAATGAATCCTTAGTGAAGCCCTTTTGAGCCTTGATCCCTTCTTTGGCAACCTTGTAACCTTGACTCATGTTTGTGAAACACAATTCTTTTTTTATTTCTTCCTCCTTGATCTTGAAAGTAGAGAAGTGGCCAAGGCTAAGTTGGGGTGTTAGTAGGAAAAAGGAAGTGTCTCCCATGAAAGAGTCAGAAGAAGAGGGCAAAGAATAAAAGAAACACATCAAGGAGTCCTAGAAAGAAATGAAAAGAAAAAGTGAGAAATAAAAGTTTGAAAATAGAGGAAACTCCAAAAAAGAGAGAGAGAGAGAGAGAGAGAAATCTTTTTGTGAAAAAGAATGCAAAAGGGAGACACTTAGGATGATGAATAAAAAATAAAAGAGATGTCGAAAATGAGATGAATGAAAAGGGAACCAAAAGAACATTTGTACCTGAAAAGAACATATAGAGTTTAAGGAGGGATGAACCACTATTGACCATATGCTATCCTACCCAATCTTTACCCTACATTACAGTCTTAGCAAAGTCCTTTGGGATCCTAGTCCGAAAGAAACTCAAGTGAACTCCGATTGATAATAAGGGAAAGCCTATGGGTTGAAGCTTACATGCTATTTCTTATTTGGGAGAGTGAGAGTTGAAGATATCCTCTAAAAAGCAATGGCATAATCTTGAGTGTTTAAAAACTTCATTGATGTGAGGGCAAATGGTGATGTTTTTAGGTAGTGATTAGCAGCTTCATGAGCAATTGTGAACATAGCCATGATTTGATTACTCTTTAGTCACCTCTCGAGGCCTCAAAGTCACGTAATTTATTTGTGGAAGTCCGAGAAGGGATGAAAAAGATAAAAATGTATGTGTTGCTCCCTTAGCCCTATTTGCAAGCTCTGATTTGGATCGATTGATGTTGATTTTCTTAAGGGAAAGCAAAGACTTAGTGTGCTACTAATTCTAGCTTCTAGAAAATATGCGCGTGCCATGAATAGAAATGGAGTTTAAAGAGCACAAATGGACAAGATTGGTGAAATCTTGGAAAAGTGAGCAAAAGGGCGGAAAGGCGGTGAAAAGTGGTGTCGCCAACACTCTCGACGATTCACCAAACTCTCATGGAGATTGCCTATTTATGAAGTAACAAAGGTTTCAAGTCATGTCAAGAAGGCGTTCTGATTTAATGTTGTAAAACATACTCGGCGATCCGCAGAAATGAACAAGTGATCGCCTAAAGTTGCAGCAACCAAAGCCCCAAGATACTGACAGAAAGGCAATATAAAGAATATTTCGGTGCATCGCTGAATTGAATAGGCAGAGCAAAAAGTCATCGCCTAATGTTGCAGTGGAGGAAGCCCTATAAAGATGTAGAGAAAAGTGGTCAAGTGAACATTCGGCGCATCGCCGGAATGCTCAGTGATGGTCGACCTTGATCGCCGAATGGCATTTCGCAGCACAAAATTTCACACATTTGTATGGAGTATATAAGTAATTTAGAAAGGACATCATACATCATCTGTACAATTAGTTTGTAATAGTAGTACGTAGAAATTTCCTCTTATAGTACAAGGGAAGTTAGGGTTTTGAAGCTTTTGGACATCACATTGGAGAAGATTGGCCGGTGATAATCAACTGATTTGTACTCAATCTTGTTACCCATGACTTCTATTGCCATGTATGGTATTCAATTTTAATTTCTAGCATATGTGGCTAAAATCCTTATTTTGGGTGTGTGCTATTGATTTGGGCCTTTGATTTATTTATTGGTTTTATGATATCTTGACTTATCTGTAGTTGATTTGGGTGAATTTATATTCGTTCCTAAGTTTAATGTATAAATTTTAAGGTTGCAAACTTGGGGTTTTATTTTAGATCTTTGATTGTTACCTTAGCCTGAACCATTAGAGTGTGGATTGGATATAGTAGCCGGAAACCTCTTGGGGTTTCAGTTGAAGTCCACAACCATAGATTCAATGGCCAAGGTATTAGGGGTTTCGCTAATATTTCTTAGGCCAAGCGTGTCCTCGGTGATCCGTGTGTGATTTCTTAGCTGATTCATATGAAACACCCATGTATCATAGGTGATTTGGGTTACAAGTAACCTAGCCTATTCACCCAATATCAACTCATTTAGTCAAGTGTCTAGACCTATTTGGTGGATCGATTCCCATATTTGCACATCCCTAACATCTTCATGTAATAGCTATCTAAATCATTAAATAGAACTTGTTTAGCTGAACTCTAATTTTGATTATTGCAACCCCCCCGATCCTACAATTACTTGGTCCAACGAGTCACTTTCTCTTTAAACATCGATTCCCTGTGAGATCGACCCCAACCTCTAAAGTTAGGTTATTATGCTGATGACGACCTCCCCTTTTGTCTCTGAGTAGTTGGGTTGAGCGCTATTAGTAGACCCTTGTCCACCTTGTTTTTCCACTTTGGAACTTGTTACCTCTACTCCTTTGGTGAGAGTAGCCCCCACCATTTACCCGATCCCCCTTGTACTCCCTTGCTCTCTTCCTTAGCTTCTCCTCTTCAATTTGCTCAACGTAGGTCCTCAATTGCGAGATATCCATCTGATGTACTAGCTTGGCTGTCGTGCACTCTTTGGACACTAAATTTGAAACACCAGAAATGAACTTGCTCATATGGGCCCTTGGATCCACAACCATGAAAGGGGCATATTTGGAGAGCTTAGTGAATTTAAGGGCATACACCCTTAAACTCATATGCCCTTCTTGAGGTTGATAAACTATTGCACGTGGGCCTCCCTCGACTAGATTGAAAAGAGCATTCCAAAAAGGAACAGTTGAACTCTCGCATTCTATTGGACCTACTCTTGGGCCCCTCTCATCCACCCATTGTTGTACCATATTTTTGACACCCCTTTAGTTGGTAAGCCACCAACTCGACTTTTTCCTCTGAAGGGACCCCCAAAACCACTACTATCTAGTAGGCCTCATCAATGAAATCAACATGGTCCTTCTCCATCTTGGAACCATGGAACTCTGAAGGTCTCATCCTCATGAAATCTCTCACTTATGGCCAGAGTAGGAACTTGGTGAGGAACTACAATCTTTCAATTAGCTTGGTTGGCCAATGCTTGGGCCAATTTGGTGAAGGCTACTAGGAACTCCTCATGAGACACCCTATGATCTTATTGAAGTAGAGGGGCTTATTGCTCATAGTGCTCTTTGGTGTGGAGCGCTTCTTGGCGGCATGATCTAGAAACAATCAAAAAGGTCATCTTTAGTTATAGAAAAACCTTAGTCGACTCAAAACCTATGACATGAACAAGAAAGAAGGGAAGACTTTCCTAAACCATCTCATAGCTTCTCACTCAAAATAGTGGCGCACTTCACAATCTTGAATGAGACTCTACTTGACGTTGTGTGCATGCACATCCTAGGAAAATTTTAAAACCTCATGGTCAGATACAAAGTTTGCAACAAACTGACCTACAACCTAGTCGTCACACGGAAAATGAGATACCCAAGGGCACCTCACCCAAGTCATCTTAAATATCCCAAGCACTCATAGGCATAAAACTAAATGTCTGCGGAAGTAAAATGGGGAAGGGACCATGTGGCCATATAATGGCAATAAAACAATATTAAAAAGGGAAAACATCAATATTTGTCTATAAAGCATACTAACTAAACCAAGGATGGACGAAATCGGTAATGGTCAATTTTCATTAAATAGAAAAGACTCCATACATAAACAACATAGGATGAAAAATCCTCAAAAAAATGAAAAAAATATGCATAGTGTCTAAAATACACAAAAAGAATGAAAATGGCGAAGACCTAAACTAACGGCTCACCACAAAAGTACTAGTCTCGAATGCTTGGAAACTAGCTATGATCCGGTGGAGGAGTACTTATCCTTACATGGTTTAATCATTGATGATGTTCAAACCTACAACACTAATGGAAGAAGTGACGATCGTTATCAACATATTAACCTAGCAAAAGAGTCGGGGTTGAATCCCACAAAGAACAATGCGAGGGGATTGAATCAAATAAGGACTATGAACTACTAGTTTCAATCCAACAAGCGAATATCGATAAGTTCCAACAAAATTGGTGGTGGTGGTGGGGGAACTAAGGTAACTACTACTTCGATGGGAAATGGGGTAAGGATTAATCAAGCAGGGGAGAAAGGATTGGGAATATAGGAATCAATCAAAGCTCAATTGACCCATCACACTTAGCATCAAATCAACTCTATGGGTGGGCTAGGTTGCTTTTAATCACTACCTCAATTACGATGATAATTTTGTTTTGCAAGAGCTTGTTATGACCTCAATATGCGAATCACTCAAAGACACAACTGGCTTGAGCAACTTATGAGCAGAATTCCTAAAACCTTGGTCATTGAGTCCGTTTAAGGCACTCAACACTTAAACTTATGACTATCATACAAACCCTCCACTTCACCTACATATTATCATGTAATGATTGAATATCTAAGCTAGCTTCAAGTTTGCGACCTCAAATCATAAGTTAAACATAAAGGTAATCATGAACCCATAAATTAATTTAATCCAATCAAAGCAATATTGGGAGAAATCCACTTGATTTGTAAATAAATAATCAACTGTATGAAAGCAAGAGAATCAATTAATACCCATAAACAAATCAACATCCAATACTTAATTAAATCTACACTTTATGCATTCAAGAACAAGGAAAGAAAGAGAGAATGAAAGATTTTACAATGGAAGCCCACACTCTTCAATCTTCTCAAGGAGTTGTAGAAACTTTGCTCTAAATCCTCACCCAAAAGTCAAAATATACACTATGGTGTGTTTCTTCTCACGGAATTCATATGAACTCTATTTCCAAGTATGAGTAAATGAAGAAATAAGCCTGGGAGTGTGTGTATATCCTTTTTGGGACTAGAATGGTGAAATTTCATAATTGGCCTGAAGATGGTCACATTAGTACTCTATTCTCGCAAGGCTTTGACCATGTTCGCGGAGGTCAACTGAAGTTAACATTCTGCCTTTGTGCCTAAGCATTCTGCGATTGCAAATAGTATTCTTCATATGTTTTGCCTAAATGCCTGGACTTAGCGTGTTTGTGCTTCACTACATGCCACTGCTCCGTATTCGCGAGCCTAAGCTGCGTTCGCAAAGAGTAATGTGATTCCCAGTATATTATTTCTCTAATTTAGTTCCGTTTTTGCTCCAATTAAGCTCCAACCTCAATTCTTCTCAGCAAGACTCTATTTACAACATACGTACCTGAAATATGTATTATTCCAAGTATAATTAGCCTCAAGTTATGAAATTAACAACACAAAATCATAAGAAAAGAGTACGAAATGAGTGTAAATTATATACTCATCAATGCCCCTAACTTAAGACTTTGCTTGTCCTTAAGCAAAACAAAACCAAACTCAAAGAGGCTAGCAATTTAGGCAACAACTACAACCATGACCATGTCAATGGTTGGTACCAACAATTAGCACAAGAATGTGAATGTCTCTCGAGTAACTTTATCACTTTCAAAAGCTCATTTTTTCAATTCAAAACCAACTTCCAAGAATGATCAAGCAACAAAACGAATTCTCGAGAAATGACTCAAACTCCAAGTCAACTAAACAAGTTCCACTTGACTGAACATTGAAAAGCATCAATATCACCAATCCATTTCAACTTGCATGTCCTCGCAAAAAGAGAAAAAGTCCCCAAAACAAACAAGTATATGCAATGAACAAGGGACAAGGACTCAAACACTCACACTCAATAAAAGAGTATTTCATTCACACAAATGCCAAACCATAGGCTTGCCCATAATTTCAATCAACATTGACTCAATTTCATTTGGTTGGAAATTCCAAAGGGCTTTTTAGGCTTGTAATGTAGGCTTAGGGGTAGGGTAGGATACTATTTGGTCGATAGTCACTAACCCTTCTTAAACTCTACACACAACATCCAATTATTTTCAACTTTTCCACTTTTCTCTTCACATTTCACACCAATGCATATTTAACCCTTCTTTTTCAACTTCGAGGTCCCAATTGCAACCGTTTTCAACTATTTGGAGGATTCTTTTCATTACAAGCACTTTTTCTTATTTTTCGTTTTATTTTTGAAAGCACTCTTTTCTTTTATGTTCTTTTCTTTCCTCTATTTATCTCTCCTTTTCTTTTTCTTTTTTTCTTTTGACAAGCCAAGTGGTTGATATCCTCTCTCATCTTCCCACATCACCCCTAACTTAGGTTTAAAGCCTCAATTGTCGCAAACACATCAAGCTCTAGGAGGGACAAGGGTTCAAAAGAAGGTTATCTTTCCAAAAAGGGTTAAGGCTTGTAATTTAGGTTGTCAATAGAAAGGATTAGGCTAAAAATGGGACATAGGGATAAAATCAATGCAAAGGGTGGCTATTTAGGCTAAGTGGACTCAAATCAAACCAAAGAATGCCTAAGGTCATTTTTCCAACCAAAATCTTTCAAGGTCAACATCTCAAGACCAACAAGGCAAGTTCTAGGTGACACAAGTGCACACAAGGAACAAAACAAAGACTCACCACACACATTACATGCAAATCAAGTCGAAAAGATTCAACATCACTCTCAAGTCAGGTACAAGGGACTCATTTTTTCAACATATATCCATCAAGCAAGTAAGATTCATAAAAAGAGTCAAATTATTGTCCCAAAATCATTTCAAAACCATTCAAAATAAAAAATAAGAGGGTATGCCTTTTTCACAATCCACAACATTTGACTAAATATATTGGCACCAAACAAGTCATAATCCTTTAGTATAGTTCCAACAAGAGTCAATGGCTACTCAGACTTCACGAAACATAACAACAAACTCACACACTCACACACCTAATTGACGTTTTTCCCTTGAGCATGACTTCACTCAATCCATCATAAGGAATCATCGGTTATACATACCAACAAAAAGAAAAATCAAGAAGCTACCAATTCTAACTAAAATACCTAATCCAAAACATAATATAGACAAGCCAAACAAGGGCATACCATAATCACAATAAATCAAGCTCGACAAGGGCACATCAATACCAAAATAAGAATCTACAAATATGATTCAATCTAGAACATACAAGATAAGATTCCAAGAGTCAGAAATATATAATCAAATCAAATCAAATTATACGAGCACCCCCAACTAAGAATTGTACTATGTCCTCATAGTACAACTACAAAGTGAAAGAGAATACGAGAGAGTCCCTGAAATGATCACTCAGCACTCAAACCAGAAGAGAGGGTTAACTCATCATCAGGATCTGAAATACTGGACCCATATAGTTACCTTAGCTCGCTCATCATCTTGTATAGGAGCTTGTCCTTTTTCGTTTCATACTCCCAGAACTTTCTCTGTCTTCACTCTATCTGCCCCTGTCTCTAGCTCATATGCTCCTGTCTCTGACTCATCTACTCTAGCCGTTCACTTATCACCTTCTGGGCAGCTGCAATGGAAGCAAGTGAAGGCTGATCATTAGATGTAGCTCCTGGCAGGCCAAGAGGAAGTTCCGAAAAAAGCTACCTAATTTGCTTATCCATCCCATGATATAGGAGGACAAGTACCTTATATTGAGAGGGCCAAACTGGAGTGGTCCTATAGAACCTCAAGAACCTACAACATCAATTGAAGACCCTCCAACCTCCGATCCTTGATTTTGTGAACTGCCCAAAAGAGGGATCTAGCATATCAATCCTCTTCTTCTTATGTCCCCCGGGCCACCTCGCTTCTTCAGTAGATATATATCTTTGGCCAGCTTCTTTTCCTCATCCATCGGCTTGACAGAAACCCCCACCGGATAACATAATATGTGATCAATGAGGGGTATACTAAGCTCTTGGCCCTCCCTTGGGACACATCAGTAGCCTAATTCACTATATATTAACCTGAAGAACGTCTAAGAGAGCGGCTATGAAAATTGCATGGTCAAGAGTCACCTCTATATCATGTGCAGAGGGGATGACTATGGCACAAAGAATGGAAAGCCAACACTTAGCTTCCACCATGAACTCGTGAGAATCAACTTCTCGATGCGAAGTGAACCAATTCGAAGGGACTCTATCATGTACCTTATCCATTAGCCACTGAGTGCCCAAAACTCACAATCTTTCCTTATACACTCAATTATTAGATTCGGAGGTCCATAGATAACATTAATAGTAGCCGGGATGAAATCGATTCTCACTCCTCGGTTTATGGTAGCCACCTCCCCCCAAAAGTTAGCCTCTGAGTCAATACCATAGAATTCATCTACAATGGTATGGTTGGCTATAAATGGCTCCTCAACAAAGCACATCCAACCGAAAGCCTATAGTTGGCCAAAGAACTCCGACATCTTCTCTTCTACTTTGTCAAAGAAAATCCAATCCCTTTCTTTCTAATCATTGTCCAGACCAAGTTTTATCATACTTTTGGACACATTGGGCTGAAAGGAATCTGCTTTGATCAAAGTAGTCCTCCTCTCCTACCTCCAGAAGTATTTAATTATCTTAAAGTGTTTTCTCGAGTTCCAATTTTGCACTAACTGGACCTAAAATCAAAGACAACATGACAAAACATCTTATATACATTTTAAACTATGTATTAGGAAGCATTTAAGCCAATAAAACTAATGGAAAGAGGTCCAGATCAAACAGTGAACAAATGCTATTTTTGTACAGTAATAGTTTGTACTTAACATTCGTGGCCACACTAGCGTGTTAGAAAAGTTCAAGTCACTCTAAGCTCCATACTCACAGAAGGTTAGCTGCATTTATGGAGAGCAAAGAGTTTTTAGAACTTCGTGTTCGCGGCACAGTGTCAGCGTTTGATGAGAACAATCATCACTAGCACAAATTATTTTCAAAATCACAAGGGCATTTTCACCGGTAGGTAAGGGCACACGATCATCGCACAATTTTTACAAGATAACACCCCCCAAATCTATCCCCACGGCATATGATCACTACCCAAGAAATACTCAATATTTTAGCTTGACAATTCATTTTTTTCAACATTTAGCACAAGAATTGACTCCTAAAATGCTCAGAGATAGAACACCACAATAATAAGTTTTCCATGCCAAGAATCACAACAATGAATAATGAGAGCAAGACTTCATAGTTGAAGCATCATGTTGGGGAAAATAAAACATTTAGCATCACCATTATCAATCAATTTCGTGGTTTCATAATTCACCATCGATGAATATGAATAGAAGATGAATAGGGTGGATATACCTCAAGATCCAGAGCCAAAGAGGATGAAGAAGAAAGAACTTGAGCTTTTCTTGAAGAGTTGTGTGAGAGAAAAATTCTTGACAAATTATTTACCTCACAATGTTTTTACTCCATGCCCATGTTCCCTTTTTCTGAGAAAGTGAGACAAGTTTTAAGAGTCTTGTCTTTTTATTTACTGCACTCTGTCAGTGATCTACCTTCACGGACAAGTGGGTGCATTTGCGCCATTTCACCTTCTTTGCACACTCCGTGTTTGCATACTTAGGTGAGCATCCGCAGAGAGTCAGCCAAGTTGACTTTCACGTTTGCGTACCTTTGTTCCTCGTTCGCAGAGTTCAGGTGGAGTGTTAGACTTGGGTCAATTTCTTCTACTTTGGGTGGTCCCAGGCCCACTTCGGTGGTCTGCCCTTCATCAATGGACGATATATGTACCCAATAATATTTTTAAAACAACCCATAACTCATCCTTTTGTGTTGTTAATGGTGTTTCCACCTAAATCTTTAAATCCAACCAACTTGACACTTCCAAACCTGTACAAAACCACTACCAAAGACTTAGAGGTTGTGATGGTTAACAAAAACTAAAATCAAGAAGCTACTCTAGAAATTCAAAATGCAAACATTAATCTAAGAAATTAAAATTTGAACAAAATTGATTCATCAGCCATTTTATATTTTCATTTCGAGGTGACGAACCTTCTCCCCAGCTTCAAGATAAACTTTCAGTTGAACTCATAGGGATTCTTAGAGACCATCCACACTTCTTTTCGATCTCTCCACTTTGAAGACTTGAATTTCCTACCCAACTTAACATCAATTTTTCTTTTAGGCTCGTCGGATAGAAATGAGAGCATCAAGGGGCCTTTTGCACATTGGACTTCATTTTTCTCGGCCTTCAAGCAAAAGATGCTCTCAACTTCAAATGTACTAAAGTTTCTCTTAATGATTTCCAAGGCTTTTTATTGCAACTTTAGTATCATTTCCTCAATCTCAACCTCTTGGATGATTGTTTGCTTGGATGGATGCACTCATACAAGATTTCCTCAACATTTAGGATCATCCTCTCTTCTTGAGACTCTACTTTATGATTATTTACCATTTGACAAGGATCCTTACTTATTATGTTGTTCTTTCTTGATTTGGCCTTCAAAATAGACATGTCCCATTCAAATTGGACCAACTTATGACATCTAGCAATGTGTAATTGGTTGAACTCATCCCTTATATGGAGCAATTGGCTTCTTTGAGCTCCTTCATTGATGATTCTTAGAAAAAAGTCCATGAGACAACTTTCACTCACAATACTCATTTCGCCACTCACATTCTTAATACCAACTTGTTCAAAAAGAAGTCCTCCACTTCGAAGAAGAGAGAGAAAGGGCTCATATCCATCATATGAGGATTCATCACAATTAGCCATAAAGCAAATAAAAATGAACAAAAATAAGTACTCACAAATTGAATCAAAAACATGTAACTACAAGTCCTAAATCAACTTAATACGCTTATGGTTCCCCAGAAATGGTGCCATTTTTGATGACGTTCAAACCTACTACATTAATGGAAGTAAGGATGATCATCATCAGCATATTAACCCAATAAAAGAGTAGGGGTTTAATCCCACAAGAAATAATGTGAGGGAGATTGAATCAACTAAGGACTATGAGCTACTAGTTTCAATCTAAAAAGTAAATACTGACAAGTTCTAACAAATTGATGGGTTAATAAGCTAACAATTACTCCTAAGGAAAATGGGTTAAGGACAAGGGAGCAAGGATTGGGACTATGGGAATTAATCAAAGCTCAATCTATCCATCACATTTAGCAGCAAATAAACTCTATGGTAGGCTAGGTTGCTTGTAATCACTACCTCAATTACGTCGATAATGATGTTTTGCAAGAGATTTTTATGGCCTCTATATGTGAATCACTCAAAGCATGCTTGGCTTGAGCAAACCATGAGCAAAACTCCTAAAACCTTAGCCATTGAGTCCTTTCAAGGCACTCAACACATAAACCTATGGTTATCATATAAACCTTCCACTCCAACTACACTTTATCTGGATATAATTGAATATATAAGCTAGATTCAAGTTCACGACCTCTATCATAAGTTAAACATGAAGGTAAACATGAACTCGTAAATCAATTGAACACAATTAAAGTAATTTAGAGAGAAACCCACTTGAGTTGCAAGTAAATAATCAACTGAGCATGAACGCTAGAGAATTAATTAATACCCATAAACAAATTAACATCAAATACTCAACTAAATATACACTTCATATATTTAAGAACACAGAAAGAAAGAGTGACTGAATTATTTTACAATGGAAGTCCACACTCTTTATATTGACCCTCTAAGTCTTTTCTATAATTCTGTGGCTACGTTGCTAATTTGAGTATGTGTATAATGACCTTGGGCCATTGGTGATTTGTTAGAACTTTTGAGATGACTATTGGTTGGGTTATGTGGGAGTTATTTAGATTTTGGAGTTAGCTGGGATGTTATAACTGTAAAATGAGTTTTTGGGTAAAGTTCTATTAAATGGACTCAGAGTGGAATTCTAAAAATTCCATTAGCTCCGAAACGATCAAAAGAGGCAAGGAGCATATCTAGTGCAATTATATATGAAATTGCAAATTTAGCTGTTAGAATCGGTTAATAGTACACCCAGTCAATGCCCTCAGGATCTGTACAAATGAGAATTTTGATAGTGTGGTTAACTCTAAATCATTGATTTTATTCTGGGATATCCCTTCATTTGATACCGAGGATGTTTGAATATGATTTGACCCCCCAGGGGGTTTTTGATAAGAGTTGCATATAAAGAAGTGAGGCCCTCATTTTATCATAGGAAGCTTCATTAGAAATTTCGATGACACGGTTGGATTTGGAACATTAAATTCATAGGGTTATGTTGTTTGTTCGCAAAAATCAGAGTCCAGACGAGCCCAAAACAATGAAAAGGAGATTAAAGGATAATGGAAAGAGAGGAGGGTGGCATGGCACTAAGTTGTGCTGCCACGTTGTGGCAACATACTGTGCCATGTGGCAATGACATGGCTGTTGTATCTCCTTATATATATGTATGCCGATTTCAAGGAAATGGTTATATATTTCCTCTAACTTTGCACTATGATTTTGAGCTCATTTTTCATTTGATTTGACTAATTCAAAAAGCTATGTGACTTAGATTTTTGCAAGCAACGCCATGGCGAAGTCGAATTCAGGATTTGGAGGTAAAATCTCTATTTTTCACAAGGTGCATATCACAAATGAGTGAAAACTTTACATTTCTATATCTTGGTTATTTCTCAATCACATTAAGTGAAATTAGTGTCTATATTATTTAATTTTTTGAGAGGATTGTTTTGGTATGCTTGGATCATGTTAATATGGCTACAAATTTTTTGAAGTTTGACCGAGAAGTCATGTAAGAAATGTTTTTAATAAGAAATATAACTTTATTTTCGAGTCATTTCTTTGTCTTCTGGGATCTGTCTGGCTATGGGCTCGGGGTGATGGAAGGATTATTATATGGGGATTGGTTTGGCATTTTGGGTGTGGGCCTCGATTTTCTCCATTTTAGTCATAAATGATGTAATTTCACCCATTTCCTGATATTTTACAGCCAAATCAGCTGTAATGATCTTGTGACTTATGTTTTGACAGTTAAGCAATGGTGGAGATGACAAGGGAGGAAAAAGATTAGGTGGATTGATTCAGGATGGTAGGAATCGTCTGCAAGGTAGGCGGGGCTTTCTCTAAACCTTACACTGAGTCAAAGTGCATGCATATTTGAACTGGAATGTGTATAAATGTACTGTTTAGGGATTAAGTTGTGGAGTATACATTGTATATGGCTATATGTTGATGTTCTATAAAAAATACAACACTTTTCATGCTTAAAACTTAGAATTTGTGTGTTCTCAATACATTGTTTGTAGATTTGATGTGTCTTTGTACTGAAATAGAGGTTCCACGAGACCTTTTACGGGCGGTAGAGAGTTCTTCGAGCCATAAAGCTGATTTCTTGTACAATTCCAGTGAAAGGTGGATTTCTTAAGTTGAGTCTATGAACATATAGATGTGCCGTAGAAGAGTTTGGGAGCCGTAGACTTGGTGTTCTGCCTTGAGGATCAGAAAGTGGGGATTTGCTGAAACACCATAAGACGAAACCCCCTATGGTTCGTAGTGGGGTGTCATAGAAGATAGCCCCAGAATTGAAGCAGTAGTCCACGAAAGCCTATTTACTGGTCATAAAATGTTATATGACCCGTAGAGACACTTATAGAGTCTTCCATCCTAGTTATGCTATTCCATTTTTGTTTTGTATTTTAAACATTATAAATAGGTTTTTAGGTTATTTTTCATAGGGAAGATGGAAACACAGTAAAGAGAACATTAGATAGCTTGAGAAACACTTGCAAAACTTTATTTCATCTTTCAATTTCAATCTTGTGATTCTCATTGAAGGGTTTGGATTTCTTGGGCTTAAATCTCTTGTGTGAGTGCTCAATTATGTTATTCAGATTCATAAATCTTTTCATTACACTGATCATGAGTAGCTAAATCCACAACTAGGATTGTGGGAACCATGAAGAACTAACAAGGTAAAATCGGACAATTCATAATTTTCGAAAGGTATGCTTGCATATATTAATGAATTCTCACCATATTAAATGCTTTCTAATGGTGGACAACATTAGATCCAGCCTAGTGTTACTAATTAGATCAAGGTAGTAATGAATAGGAAAAGAGATTAATTAACAGGATTCAATTGATGTTTCTTCTCTAATCAACTAAACTGGGCCAAGGGGAGGTTGTACTGGGACAATAGGTAAGGGTTAGTAATGTCGCACTATAGGGATGAACCAAATCACATAGTGAAATTCGCCTCTTACCTGGGCCAAAGGGTTTGGTGAATTTAATTTACCATTTTGCATGCTACACATTAGCAAAAATTAAATTATTTGATAATATTGAGTTAGGGAATCATGGGGAACACAATACCCTAGTTACTCTTCATACTGGTTTAACACTTATCTTAGTTTAGAATTGCTTTTTATAGTTGTCATAATCCCTCCCCCCCTCTTTTGGGAGATAAGTTGGTTAATTAACCCGAATTGCAATTGAATTCTTCTACATCTACCATAGTCCTTGGGATTTGACCCTAACCTTGGTTAGGTTATATATCTTGATAATGACTGTTTTATCCTTAAAAAAGGAGGTGTAGCTTGGACGAAAACAAGATTTTGGCGCCGTTGCCGTGGAATATGGCTAGACTTGTCTAATTCAAGTAGTTTGGGAATAAATACTTATTTCCCTCATTTTATTTTTTTTATTGTTTTTGTTCTTTCTCAGGGTAAACGTGTAGTGTATGCCCAGGACGCAAAGTCCAGGTATTCCCTTGACTCCATTTAACCCAGAGACCCAGAGAAGATTAAGAAGGATGGCCCAAGATAATGCAAATAATGCGACAAATATAACTTTGAACTGGAATGAGAATGAGAATGCAAATAATGGCAACACAACTGTCACGACCCAAGCCTAGAGCCTAGATGTGACTGGCGAATGGGGAGCCCAAAGGAACCCCAAACAAGTCTCATAGCATATCATTGCACATCGTTGGTCATGGAAGCAATAAAAAGGACTATAATAGGTAAGCATAAACAAATGAAATTGGGACTAAGGGTAAACTTCCATATCATAAACTTCAAGAAACAAGAGACTCAAGGCTCATAGCATAGATACATAACATGTCCAATAGCACCTTTACTACTTAGATAAGAGCTGGGGCCAAGACAATCTACCGAGCTCACCCTCATAGTCAACATTTACATGAAAGAAAAAGTAGTCTTAATACATAACATGAGAGAATAAGCAACTTCCCCGAAACGAAGGACTCACCAACAAGCTTGAGTGGAATCATACTAGCCATGTGGATGGGGATGCTCAAAGGGGACTCCAGTTCCTACATGGTGACATCATCTATGGATAGAGTATACGTTAGTACGTTTGAATGTACTAAGTATGTAGGATGCAATGCAATAAGAGATAATTAACATAAAAAAATACATAAGCATAGGTAATGAGTAACATATAATAATATGGCATGCATGAAAGGTTCTTGTACTAAATCATGCTTATATAGAACATATTACATGTGTAAGAAGAAACCACTATCATAAGGTGGATCGTCACACCCTACCACCCTTGGTGGTTGAGGTACCAACCCCGTCAATTGGTTGGTGGATCGTTGCACCCTACCACCCTTAGTGACCGAGGTACAAACCCCTAGCATGGTTGCCAAGGTACAAATCCCCGACATGGTTATAAACGTACAAACCCCTCGATATGGTTATCAAGGTACGAACCCCTTGACACGGTTACCCAGCGCGCAACACCCGAATAGGGCATGGTCACATTCCAACACTATATAGAGAGTACCATATACATACATCCATTTTACCATTATTTCATCATCATATCTTCATCACATAGTCATTCTACTCAGAAGATATGCATTGGACCTTGAATTCTCAAGAAACCAAAATAGGATATTTTATCAAACACTTAGAGGGTGTGTAATGCTAGTGTAAAACCATGCAATTCAAGAGTGAAATTATCCTAGAAAAATCAGTGTAAAGCCATCAATAGATACTTGGTAATACCCTCAAACAATATACATATAAAAACCCTTCATCAAATCTCACAATAGACCTTAGATTCATAGCTCAAAACTTAGTAAAACAGTCACAATGTCCTAAACCCCAACATAGTGTGCAATGAATTTCATAATGAGTAAGACCCATGAATTAATCAACTTTAAATCATGCAATTTTGAGTAAAAGAGAGCTTGGGCATCATAGGTAAGAGAAACCTACATACCTTAGCTTTGGAGATGAGCTTGATGAAGATTGGTGGTGGAGCTTGAAGCCTGAGAGGAAATCCTTAGTTCTGTATGAGGTTTGAGACTTGAATTTAGGAGTAGAATATCTGTCAAAGTGTTTGAATGAGTATTGGGAATGTTTAGAGTGATAAGAGGGTGAGAAATGGTATTTTCATGTTTGGTAACACTTAGGTCCAAGACCCAAAAGTCTTGGACCGCACCAAAAATTAACTGGGCAGAAAGTACATAGGTCCGCATTGCGAACCTGTCACAAAATCAGATTTTCTTCATCTGCGCACCCTAGCTGTGTCGCACTAGGGGCACGCAAACGTCACTAGAATTTGCATTCTTGGAAAATTAAATTGCTAATCGTGTGCTCTTAAATCAGAGTTAGACCCATTTTCTACTCAATTTGACCCCTTGAACAAGAATATAAAGTTGGAGTTTTGATATCACGTACATATTTTGAGATATATGGAGATTACGATATTAGGCGCTTCCGAGGCACATTTTCGGGCACTTTTTGGGGTCGTTACAATATCTCCCCCTTGGGAACATTCATCCCCGAATGTCAAAGAGGCTTACATGAGGGATGTAAACATGACAAATTTCAGCCCACATAAGGATGCAACAATACACTTGAACCTCATTTCAAAAATCTCATCATAAGTGTAAAATCATCATGAACTTGTCAATTTAAATATAAATGTATGCAATGACATGAGGGTTGAACCTAAGACTTGAGATCATATAAAGGACTTAGATTAATACCTTTGGCTTGAGTTGTGTGTAAAAGGTAAGGATATCACTTTTGCATGTCCTCCTGGGCCTCCTAAGTAGCACTTTCAACTTGTTGACTCCTCTAAAGGACCTTAACGGAAGCGACATCCTTGTTCCTCAACCTCTTCACTTGTCTATCCAAGATCTAAGCCGGAACCTCCTCATAGTCAAATTGTCTTCACCAACACCCACAATATCAAGAGGCACAATAATATTAGGGTCTCCCACACATTTCCTCAACATGGATACATGAAAGATCGAATGAACCAATTCCATCTCACTAGGCAATTACAACTCATAGCCCTCTTGCCAATTCTCCTCATTAACCTATAAGGACCCACATATCTTGGGATCAACTTTCCCTTCTTATCGAAATGAACCACATCCTTCATGGGTGACACCTTCAAATAAACCCAATCACCAACTTGGAATTCAAGATCTTTTCTCCTCACATCGGAATAAGACTTTTGGAGACTTTGAGCCGTCTTCAACCTCTCGCTAATCATCCTAACCTTCTCAAGGGCCTCCATAACCAAATCTGGTTCCAACATAGCTAGCTCACCAATTTCAGACCACCCAATCGGTGATCTACAACGTCTACCATAAAGAGCCTCAAAAGGGGCCATACTGATGCTAGAATGATAGCTATTGTTGTAGGCAAACTCAATCAACGGAAGATGATTATCCCAACTAACCTTGACCTCCAATAAACAAGCGCTAAACATGTCTTCAAGTGTTTGGATAGTCCTTTCGGCTTGGCCATCTGTTTGAGGGTGGAAGGCCATACTAAGCTTAACCTTTGTACCAAGGCCCCTTTTGAAAGACCTCCAAAAATGTGAAGTAAATTGAGCTCCACGATCCGAAATGATGGATAAAGAAACCCCATGCAATCTCACCATGTCATGTATGTACAACCTAGCAAACTCTTCAGCCCCATAGATGGTATTAACCAATAGAAAGTGAGCCGATTTCTTCATCCTATCAACCACAACCCAAACGGAAACAAACCCCTTCCTAGTCTTGGGCAACCCAACCACAAAATCCATATTAATCACCTCCCATTTCCAAGTAGGAATCTCTATGTATTGGGTTAGGCCATATGACCTTTGATGTTCGCTTTTGACTTGTTGACAACTATGGCAACCGGAAATGAATTTGGCAATGTCCCTCTTCATGCCTCCCCACCAATACACATTCCTCAGATCTCTATAGATTTTGGCGGAACCGGGGTAGATAGAATAAGAAGAAGTGTGGGCCTTATCAAGGATTCTCTCTCTCAAGTGATCAAACACAAGGCATACATAACCTCCGTTAGTATCTAAGTGCACCATAACAAGGAGGGATCAAGATATTACTTAGCTTTCACCTCCTCGACCAATGAAGATTTAGAACCATTAACAACACCACCACCACCATTGTCCTCCTCTTCCAACCTAACTCCCAATCTAGCCAAATGATGGACCTCCCTAGCCACCTCCCTATCACCACCATCAACATGACCTAGGCTACCCATAGACACGCCACTCAAAGCATCCACCACCACATTAGCCTTACCCGGATGATAATGCACACTCAAATCATAGTCCTTAAGAAGTTCTAGCCATCTCCTTTGCCTCAAGTTAAGATCTTTTTGATTGAAGACATATTGGAGACTCTTATGATCGGTGAACACATCAACATGCACCCCATACAATTAGTGATGCCAAATCTTAATTGCAAACACAATGTCAACTAAATCAAGATCATGGGTAGGGTAGTTCCTTTCATACACTTTAAGTTTCCTAGAAGCATAGGTTACCTTACCCGTTTGCAACAACGCACAACCCAAACCGACTCGAGAAGTATCACAATACACAAAAAACCCCTCTAGCACTTCCGGTAGTGATAATATAGGAGTGGACATAAGTTTGTATTTCAACATTTGAAAACTCCTTTCACACTTATCGGACTACTCAAATTTCGCTTTCTTTTGAGTCAATTTTGTCATGGGAGAGGCAGTAGAAGAGAACCCATTCACAAATCTCCAGTAGTAATTCGCTAGGCTCAAGAAGCTCCTAATATCTGACGGGGTCAATGGTCTATGCCAATTTCTGATCACATCGGTCTTCTTAGGATCCACCTTAATACCATCCCCTGACACCACATGTCCTAGGAAGGCAACCTCCCTCAACCAAAACTCACACTTTTCATACTTAGCACATAACTTCTCTTCCCTCAATCTTTGTAACACAACCCTCAAATGAACCCTATGCTCCTCCTCACCATGAGAATAGATCAAAATGCCATCAATGAGTACCATAACAAACGAATCAAGGTAGGGTTTAAAGACCCTATTCATTAGATCCATGAAGATGGCCAGTGCATTGGTCAACCCAAAAGACATACAACAAACTCGAAATGCCCATACCTAGTCCAGAAGGCCATTTTGGGAATGTCACACTCCCTCACCTTTACTTGATGATACCCGAACGAAAGATCAATCTTAGTGAAATAGCTAGCCCCTTGCAATTGGTCAAACAAGTTATCAATCGTTGGAAGGGGATACCTATTCTTGATGGTGACCCTATTAAGTTGCTGGTAGTCAATACACATTCTAATGGACCCATCCTTCTTTTTTACAAACAACACCGGTGCACCTCAAGGTGATTGGCTAGGCCTAATAAATCACTTTTCCAATAAGTCCCTCAATTGCTCCTTCAACTCTTTCAACTTTGTTGGGGCCATATGGTAAGGGGGAATAGAAATGGGTTGAGTATCAAGAAGGAGATCTATACCAAAATCTATTTCCCTTTTGGGAGGAACACCGGAAACGTCATAGGGAAAGACATCAAGGAACTCATTTACTATCGGAACCGACTCTATGGGAAAGACCTTGGACTCTGCATCCCTAACCCTCACAAGATAGTAGAGACACCCTTTAGAGATTAACTTACGGGCTTTGATACAAAAGATGAACCTACGTTTGATCACCACATCATGACTCTCCTACTCAAGGACAGGTTCATTTGGGAATTGTAATATGACCCTACGGGTTCTACAATCAATAGAGACATAGTATGCATGCAACCAATCCATCCCAAGAATGACATCAAAATCAATCATATCTAACTCAACAAGATCACAAGGCAATATTTTATGCAAGTTAGAAATAGGACAACGTTTATAGACTTTTCTAGCAACAGTGGATGCACCAATGGGAGTAGACACCTCATATGACTCATGCATCAATTCGGGCTCCACATGGAACATTTTGGCAACAAAAGGGTAACAAAAGAAAGAGTGACACCTAAATCAATCAATGCATACACATCAAAATCAAAGATTTTCAATGTACCGGGAACAACATCAGGGACCTCATCAACCCCTTACCTCCTATGCAAAGCATAAAATCGATTGTGCCTAGGGGCACCATCTTGTCGGCCACCTCTCCCCAATGGAACCGCATTAGCTCCTTGTGGACGAACCTCCTTACCCTTGTTGTGATTTCGAGGGAAATCCACCTTTTTTGTGACCCACTTCCCCACAACCATAACATGCATTAGTATCTCTCAAGCATGGGCCTTATGACCCTTACCACACCTAGGACACACCTCATTAGGAACCACAACACCAACACCTTGGGTCCTTGGGAAGTCATTGGCAAATACCCCATTAAAAGCATGAGAAAACCCTTGGCCTTGGTGGAACCGGCCACTCCTTCGGCTTTGGAACTTGCCATCAAAACGGGCCCTCTTGGCCTCTTGATGCATTCTCTTTCTCAATTTTGTCTCTTCTATTTGCTCAGCATACTTAGATTGACAAGTCCTTATCACTAATCAACATGGCAGACCAATATTCCTCACTCACCAAGTCAGAAAGATCCATCACAAATTTGTTCATTCTAGATCTTGAGTTGGCCACGAAATGTGGAGCATACTTTGAAAGTTGGTTGATCTTGAGGGCATACTCCCTCATCCTCACAAACCCTTGTCTCAAATTCATAAGTTCCACCAACTTAGTTTCCCTAAGTTCAAGGGGATAGAACTGATTAAGGAAAGCCACCTTGAACTCCTCCCAAAGCACCACATAGTTGACTCCCTGCTCTTCCTTCCATTGGTTATACCATATTTGTGCTATGCCACGCCAGATGTTCTATGGATACAAGCTATTTAACGCTCCGAATGATTCTTTTTTTGATTCTGGACTGCAAGAGTTATTTCTTTCGATCTCCATCTTTTTACCCGTCATAGGTATTGGTATATACCCCAATTTCGTTCTTTCATTAGCAGTTGACAAGCTCGAAGATATTCTATCTAATTTTTTAATAAATAATTAGATGACTAAAATAAAAAAACCTATGTTTTTAAAAACATTCTTGGACAATGAAAAGTTCTGGGAGATTCATTCTCATGAAGTCTCTCACTCGAGATGCTGGTGTAGGAGTATGAGGGGCTTAGGCCCCTTGGTTGGCTTGGTTAGCCACCATTTGTGCAAGGAAAGTGAGAGCACCCCGAAGCTCTCCATTAGTCGGTTGCTCCATGGGTGTGCGGGCTCGTCTCCCTCTCGTGGGCATGATCTAGCATAGCAAAGGACAATCATTAGGGGAGAAAAATCTTACCTCAACTTATGTAGCACGACATAGAGTAAGAAGAAGGAAAATATTTCCTAAATTCCTCATAGCCTCTAGCTCATAGTTGTGGTGCACAACACAACCATGAAAAAGACTCTAATCGACGTGGTGTGTTGGACTCCAAGGATCAAACAACATAGTTCTCTAATACCATCTTTGTCATGACCCAAGCATAGGGCCTAGATGTGATTAGCGAATGAGGAGCCTGAAGGAACCCCAAACAAGCCTCATAGCATACCAATGCACATCCTTGGTCGCAGAAGCAATAAAAAGGACTATAAGAGGTAAAGCATAAATAAAGGTAATTGGGACTAAAGGTAAACTTCCATGTCATAAACATCAAGAAACAAGAGAGTCAAGACTCATAGAATAGATACATAATATGTCCAACAACACCTCTACTACTTAGATAAGAGCGGGGACCAAGACAAGCTACCAGGATCACCCTCATAGTCAACATTTACATGAAAGAAAAGTAGTCTTAGTACATAACAATAGAGAATAAGCAACGTCCCCAAAATGGAGGACTCACCAATAAGCTTGAGTGGAATCGTACTAGCCACGTGGATAGGGATGCTCAAGGGGGGCTCCGATTCCTACATGCTGACATCATGTATGCATAGATTATGTGTTAGTACGTTTGAATGTATTAAGTATGTATGATGCAATGCAACAAGAGATAATTAACATAAACAATATGCATAATCATAGGAAAAAAGTAACATATAACAATATGGCATGCATGTAAGGTGCTTGTACTAAATCATGCTTATATAGGACATATTACATGTGTAAGAAGAGACCACTATCATATGGTGGATCATCACACCCTACCACCCTTGGTGATCGAGGTACCAACCCCATCAATTGGTTGGTGGATCGTCACACACTACCACCCTTGGTGACCGAGGTACAAGCCCCCCGACATGGTTGCCAAGGTACAAATCCCCCGACATAGTTATCAAGGTACGAACCCCTCGATATGGTTATCAAGGTACGAACCCCTTGACACAGTTACTCGACATATAGGCCCCGAGTAGGGCATGGTCACATTCCAACACTATATAGATAATACCATATACATATATCCATTTCATCATCATATCTTTATCATATAGTCATTCCACTCATAAGATATGCATTGAACCTTCAATTCCTCAAGAAACCATAACTTGATATTTTATCAAACACTTAGAGGGTTTGTAATGCTAGTGTAAAACCATGTAATTCAATAGTGAAATTATGCTAGAAAAATTAGTGTAAAGCCATCAATAGATACTTGGTAACACCCTCAAACAATATATATCAAAATCATTCATCAAATCTCACAATAGACCTTAGATTCATAGCTCAAAACATAGTAAAACAATCACAATTTCATCAACCCCAATATAGTGTGCAGTGAATTTCATAATGAGTAAGACCCATGAGTTAATCAACTTTAAATCATGAAATTTTGAGTAAAATAGAGCTTAGGCATCATGGGTGAAAGGAATCCATGAAAGAAAACCCACATACCTTAGCTTTAAAGATGAATTTGATGAAGATTGGTGATGGAGGCTTCAAGCTTTAGAGGAAATCCTTAGATCCGGATGAGGTTTGAGACTTGAATTTAGGAGTAGAATATTTGGCTAAGTGTTTGAATCAGTATTGGGGAATTCTTATTGTTATATGAGGGTGAGAAATGGCTAAGTATAGGTATTTTCACGTTTGGCAACACTTAGGCCCAAGATGCAAAAGTATTGGACCGCACCGAAAATTAACTGGGCAGAAAGTACACAGGTTCGCGACGCGGACCTGTTGCGAAACTATATTTTCTTCATCTACGTGCCCTAGCCACGCCGCGCCAGGGGTACGCAAATCTCACTGGAATTTGCATTCTTGAAAATTAAAATTGCTAATCGTGTGCTCTTAAATCTAGGTTAGACCCATTTTCCACTCAATTTGACCCCCTGAATAGGAATATGAAGTCAGATTTTTGATTTCATGCATGGATTTTGTGATATATAGAAATTATGATTTTGAGCACTTTTATGGTACATTTTCGAGCACTTTTTGGGGTCGTTACACCGACTCCTCTTGAGGACATTGATCTATAGCCATATGACTTCTATGCCGAAGCTTATCGATGGATCCAATATCAGCTAAACCCTATGGCTATGGAGGTATTGGAGCAATTGTATTATCGCCATTACCGGCTGACACAAAGTTATGGTCTCAAGTGGGTTGCTTCAGATGCTACAAAATCGTGGATTGTTCGTGGGCCTACCATCAGAGGATTTGCATAGTCATCTAAACTAACATCGCATTTGTCTGCAAGAGTGTGATGGGAACACATAATCTGTCTATGGATGCTATGAGACTTCATGTTTTCCCTTTGTCTTTAACAAGCAATGCAGTGCTATGGATATCTGAGCTTCTGCAAAGTATGATAACCAGTTGGGCTAAGTTTCCGAAGGCCTTTTTAGAGAGGTACTTACCGAGATCGAAGAAGCTCAAGTTGAAAGATTCAATTAACAACTTTGAGCAACTTCCTGGTGACTCGATCAGTACTACATGGGAGCGATTCACAAAGTGCTTGAGGAGTGTCCCTGATTACAAAATTGTTGATGATGCATTGGTGGAGATCTTCTACCATGCCTTGCACAAAAGTCAAGCATATGCTAACACTATCATGGGGAGCATGTTTTTAGACCAACCATTTGCATGGATTGTTGAAAGGATTATCAAGACCAATCGTGCTTAAAGAGACAAGTCATCTACCAAAGGTTCATGTGCTATCTGTATTTGTTTGGAGCAAGCTAAAGTAAATGAGAAGATAATGCAAGAGCTTTCCCGGATCCATATAGGTATGGAGGTGATGATGAAATATAATCAGGAATGGGTTAATGCAGCTGTTCATCAACCTTGTGAGCACCCATGTTCAATGATCCCTACTATAAGGATAATTGTTTCATTGCTGATCAGAAGGGGGGGGGGGTTCGGACCAATGTCCTAGGGTCCAATCAGGATTATTAGTGCTTTTAGAGACAATCGTGGAGGTTACTATGATAGGAATTGGAGCCAAGACAAAGATGCATATTACAGATGCAGATATGGCTATAGATATGGTCTTTATGTGCCACCACATAATCACGACAACAGAGATGTCAATTCTAGAGTTGAGGAGATATTTGACCGTCTGTTGAAGAAATCCGAAACACAGGATGAGATCTTGAGGGGGATGAAGCCTGACATCTCCAGTATAAATTAGAAAATTGAGTCTTATTCTGTTGTTATCAAACAACTTGAGCAACAGTTTGATCAAATGTCAACTTAACTCAACTAGCATCAGAGAGGGACACTGCCAAGCAACATAGTTCAGAACCCAAAGAATGAAGGACAGTGCATGGCAGTTATTACTCGTGGTGGGAAGAGTACCATTGATCCTCCCATGCTAATAGATGATAATGATGTTCGAGAGGAAGCAGTTGAGGTCAAAGATATAGATACCGAAGATGATCGTGTAAAGGATGGGGTGAGTGATGCTATGGAAGCACTACAAAAGCTAAAGTCCATTCCTAGGCCCCCTTCTCCTTTCCCTCAAAGAATCAAAAAGAAAGAGGAGGAGGTCAAGTTCAAACACTTTCTCTCCATGCTGAAAGAACTCTCCATCAACATCCTTCTCATTGAGGCATTAGAGAAGATGCTAGGGTATGCGAAGTTTATGAAGGACCTAATTATAAAGAAGTGCACTATGAGTCAGGAGCTCTCCCAAGAGCTTCAACATTGCAGTACAATTTCCACAAGGACCTTGGTGCAAAAGCGAGAAGATCCCGATGCTTTTACCATACCCTACACTATTGGAGATGTGGAGTTTGCACGGGCATTTTGTGATCTTAGTGCCAGCATAAATTTAATGCCCCTTAAGGTCTTCAGGATTCTAGGATCGAGAGATCCTACTCCAATCAGCATGCAATTGTTAAAGGCTGACTGCACGGTGAAGAAGACTATGAGGATACTCTATGATGTACTCATCAAAGTTGAGAAATTCATACTCCTAGAATTTGTGATCCTAGATTGCGAAGTTGAATTCAAAGTCCTAACCATCTTAGGAAGGCCCTTCTTGGCCGTTGGTTGAGCACTAGTGGATATGGAAGTTGACCAACTCAGGTTTAGATTGAACGATGAAGAGGTTGTCTTCAAAACTTGTCAGTCAATGAAGAGGCCAAATGATCTGAAGAAGGATGTTTGGGCACTGGGTGAAGTCTGTGTAACCAAGTTGTCCAAGTCGTGCCACGATAATAAATTAGGCACTACTTGGGAGGCAGTTGTAACACCCTACATCTTACAATACTAGTACTATGCAAATGAAACATGATATGGCTTTACAAATTAGGTTAGAGGGCGATATGTGCATCTTACGCTTAAGAGGATCGATTGCATACAATTTTCATGTTAAATTGAGGAGATCATGACCCTAAAGTGAGAGAATTGAGGTGCTTGTAGGACTCAAGAAGCTAACAGGTGAATCACCTGTTTGCTTAGCTTAAATTTGCTAGCTAAACGGAGACGAGGCCCGAAGTCGAATTTGTCCAAGTCTAATTATGAATAAAGTCCGTGTTAAGAGTGTAACTTTAGCCCGTGTTGTACCATCATAAATGGAAAATACTTAAAGCCCAAGATGAATAGTAAAAGGTCCCAAGTACATTACAACCCACTTGACTAATTGGACCTAAACTAAGTGAAGGCGAATTAGGAATATGGGCAGCCAAGGCCTATCAACTTTGAAACCCAATTGGCTCAAGTGAAAGGGCCAAGCTGCTGCATCACCACCTTGATAATATGAGTCTTAAACCACACAATAAAGTCGCCCAAAGGACCCTTTAAAACGACTTAGAAGTAGCACCTTTAAGTCATTATTAACTTGGAAAAAAAAATCAGCTTTCCCAAACTTTCTCTCTACACTTTCTTAATCTAGAAAAGCAGCCACTTGTGACTTTTAGGGTTCTTGGAGAAGCCCTAAACCTTGAAGGTAATGGTAAGTAAGTTTACTTATATGTTTAGTATGGTTTTCTTATGAAAAACAAGAGACTATGTTGGTTATGTTTATGCTGAAATTGTTGGACAACATGTGTTCCAAAAGTTGTTGTACATTTTTCTTGTTTATTTGGAAGATTTTCTCTCTTTAGTTGGGAGGCTACTGTTCTTAATAATTATTGGTTCTATAATGATGTATAAAGGCTGCTGCACCATTTTTACAGTCCGCGAAAGTGAGTTCTTGTGTGATATCGTAATTGCACTCGTAATAGGAACTTGTGAACTGATTGATTGAGGACTATGGTCTCACATCCTCCACCTATTTTGAGAATTGTTTTTGAAATCTTTAGGATTGGTTTTATTTGTATACATGGTGGGGACTGTTTGGTTAAAGTTGGAACAAGTTTGGAACTATCGACATCGAAATGTAGTGAAGAGATGTAACGTCATGCCGCCTATTTGTATATTGCATAGAATTGTTATGTGTTGTGCTTTTTGGGCTGTTATAAGACTTTTATGGCACTAAAACAGGCTGCACATGATAGGTATATGAGAATGTGTTTTATAAAATATGAGTAGGTTCGGAAAGGTTGAAAGAATGTGTTTGGGTTTATAATTATCCGCTTGCTGCCCGTATGTTATTTTTTTTATGAGATTGGGTTGGCAAGATGTATCTATTAGCTGCTAATGCTAGTTTTATTACCTACTAGTTGATAAATATTTGAAGGAAGGGAAGCTTATCTTGAGGTAATAGCGAGGTCGTACAGCGAGGTATGTAAGGCTACTTGATTTCGTATTACTTGGCATGAAATATAGATTCTTCGTTGGCACATAAAGGCACTTACCAACTCTGACACAACTATTAATCGTGTCTCCACTCTTTTACATGTTCATATGCTCCCATACATAGTCACCTTAAAAACTACATACATACTTGGGTACCAAGTTACATGGGTTCTTGTTGCTAAATAAAGTTCATGAGTTGTTTCATCTCATATGCATTTTATTATTTGGGTAACGTACTCTTTTCATTGTTATATTGTCTTGTATGATTATCTACATGTCACATGCTACATATACAATACTACAGCTCCAATATTGTGACCATCAAAATAATCATCTCAAAGGTAATTGGAAGGTAAAGTGTATTGGCTATTGATGGGTGGTAACCCGAGGGGTGGAAGAATCACCTAGACAGGGTCGATCCTATCCTGGCAGGGGGGTGTAGCCCAAGGGGTTGAAGGAAAAGCCTAGCCAGGGCCGATCCTGATATAGATTTACCACTGATCAACTGGTCATTTGTATTATATGCTGTACACAGATTATATTGTAAAGGTAAAGTAATAAAAAGAATATAAAGTACATGATCCCAAAGTATAACTAAAGGTGGTCTCATATCCTACACTAGTGCATAGTTTCATTTGAGTTGTTACTTCTTATATAATATTTCCTGCCTTACATATTCATTATATTATCTCGTACTGACGTCCCTTATAGGGGACCTGCATCTCATACTATAGGTATAGGTGCTAGTAGCTCTCCCCAAAAGGAGTACAGGATATCCAGCTGCTGTTACCAAGATCCAGGTTGCTTCGGAGCTTTGTGCATCTAGAGCTTATATTTTTTTTACTTTATAGTTAGTCGAGGCGGGGTCAGTCCCGATCTTTATTAGATACTTTTCCTTATCTAGAGGATTTGTAGACTAATATAAATTAAAGTGTGGTCATGTCTCACACTTTAGAAACCGTGGCCCCAACGGCCTAGCCATATGCATTTCCTTTTGGCTTGTTATTACTGTTACTTTATTAAAGGCATGTTGAATTAAGAAATCCCTTATAATATGTATAGAAAGCGCATATCTCCCGGGCCTTATTGGAAATAGGTCCCAGTCCGCCTTAATGGGACTTTGGGCGTGACAGAAGTGGTATCAGAGTGGGTCATACTAGGTAGTCTACAAAGCCGTGTCTATGTAGAGTCTTGTTTATCAATGTGTTGTGCACCATATTTATAAGTAGGAGGCTACGTGGCATTTAGGAGTTGTTACTTTCTTTTCATTGTTTAGATCATGCCATCGAGCCAAGTGTAATAGGTGCATTGTATCTAACCCCTAAATTGTTTTGTACAACAAGTATGCCAGAAATTAGGAGAAAGCAAAGGTAAAGGGAAGGAAGTAGAAGTGGTGGTTGGTATACCTATTCAGGTGAGACAACGAAATGAAGTTTAAGAGGAGTCTCTGTCGCAGACATCTCCAACTCCTCCAGCTCCTGATAAACTCGGAAGTAGTGAAATTCCCCCAAAACCACCTACCGATGCTATCGGGCAGGATTTGAGAAATGTAGTTGTAACACCCCACGTCTTACACTACTAGAACAATTCAAATGAAACATGACATGGTGTGGACAAATTGACGCTAATTTTCAAATGTGCTTGAATCTCGCATTAGTGGGCTATATGTGCATCTAGCGCTTATGAG